>JAQIWA010002379.1:0-13535 GCA_034693305.1 Eueremaeus valkanovi
CAAAAGGGGTACAATGAATGACTTTTGAGGGCCAAAAGTGCCCCCATTTTCGCGTTTTTCCTCAAAAAGATCGAAAATTAGATGGGGTATGCCTCAGCAAAATCACAGGGGGTATACCCCTACCTGTACCCCCCATTGCCTATCTCTGATTTCAGACAACCTTCTAATTAGCTTGGTCACAAATTGCAGCATTGATGCAAATCTGTCACTTATATGACCAAAATTAAGTCAAAAATTATATTAAATTTTGTTTATAATCCATTGATATCTTAAAAGGTTTAGTTAAAATGCAAAACTGTTCAAGCATTGATGTACAGTATTTAGCAAAAGGCCCTTGGCCATTCTTGTACATACACTATCTTAGATATGATTTTGCATTCATATGACTTATTATAACATGTTTTTAAGTGAATATAATTACGATTTAAAAAATTAGAAATAATATCTCAGACATAAGACAAATATAATTATAAAGTTCTTTATATTTTGATGGCTTTCTTAAGAATGTTTATCAAAACATAATTAGCAGCAAATAATTGTATGACATAATGGCCTATATTTTAGAGTCTATTTTGTTAACCAAATATTCTCAACCATTTCTGGATTAATGGATTACGAATTAGTTATTGAGAATATGTATATCCGCTTACAATCCGTTCATTCATATAATTGTTGAAGAATAGGAACAAAAGGGTTAAACATTGCTATTAAGTCGTAAACAGAATACATATTAATATGTTGTTTAGATTTTTTCTTTCTTTTCTTTTTTTTATGAATAACTCTTTGAAATATGCAGTCTATTCGGTGGTTCGGTATATTAATTGAGGTATACCTTGAACTGATATACGGGTTATATTGCCGTTTATTTGGAAATCGAGATTTTGTTTTTGTATAATCACTACTAATTGGTTCAATTGATCCACAACTAAGAGATGGTCGGAATCATAATTACGTCGATTGCATACATATCGGAAATTCATTTCAATTCTATGTCAATCGAGTAATTCATTTCAGAGATGGCCAAACAAGATAACTTCAGCTAGTTTACCATGATTTAATTGAGAGTATTTCGTTCTGAATTGAGCATCCACATTTTTAAAAGGGCATTGCCTACAATTTAGTGGCATATCCAGGTGCATCACAATACAGTACAAGTTGTTCAGATTACTCAGTGTACATTTTTTAATTAGACTCATGAACAACTCTGTTGTTTTATTTTGATTCACACCTTATTTCAAATTAAATTATAGAAGTCAACACATAGGAACACATTGGAACCGGGATCATTAGTTCAAATTATTATAATTCTTAATTATTTCAATATTCGCGGCTAATATTAAAACTTTTTTTTTCTTATTTGAAATCTTAATACTAGCTGTGAATGAATTGAATGAATTAATTAATCAGAGAATTCCTTTCGGTTGAGTCCATAATATTATAATAACTTAATAAATAAATAATTGCATATTATTTCAGTGAAAATCCGTTTTATTACACTTTGAATATATTATCTCTATTCAGGTTAGACAACACTAACCGATATATCTTCTAAACCAATATAAATGTATTTAAATTATATGCCATTAAAATAAATAGGAATTTCGTTTGACATTAAAATCATTGCAGTCTTAAAGAAAAAGATAATAATAATAAAGAAATTATTTATTTTTTATTTAAATTAAGAGAAAAATCAAAAACAAATTATTATTTCAATAGAAGATAATCTTATAAATTATTATCAAAAAAAACTTGTTATACAATAAGTCAGATAATGAAAAAAAAGTTTCGATACTTTCACTGATAAGATAAAAAAAATAGATAAAACAGTAATATTCGACGCATTCATCAAAATAAACATTTAATTAAAATTTAATTAATTTCCAAAAGAATTCTTTTGGAAATACTTTGAGAATTATCGCTTGTAATCGATTAATTAGGATTAACAAGCTAAAAAGATTTCTTACTAGGTGTTGACCTTCATTAAGTTGACCTCAAGTTCAAGGTTAAATAAGGAAGGTGCGAATCCAGAGTCTTTGCAAACTATAAACTTGTGTTAAACGACTGAACAGTCGTTTTAAAAAAGATTTTTTTTGTGAAAAATATCTAAAAGTAAAAGCAAAAAGTCTTCTCAAACTGATTGCAATCGCATTAATGGTAACATTGAAGCAGTTCTTCCAAGACTTTACAACATTTATATTGGAGTTCGTGTTTAGAATCGCAAACCTTTTTATATTTTTATTTCAATCGATAAACTCGACTCAGAATATATTGCTTAGTCTTAGTGTAGCTCTGCTGACTTTTAATATACAGTATAATTCAGAATTAAAACAAAGAATTATCAGATTTTTAATTTATATATATTTTTATTGATTTCTTTTTATTATTATTTTCTAGTATTTTGAGGACTTATTTGATTTCAATATCAATTGATATCATATCACGAATATGTTCATCGAATTGACCCAAAACTAGTTTAGGATTCATTAGAAATGTTTAAGGATTTTAATCGTCTAATCGATGTCAGCAAATGTTATATATATTTATATTTTGATTCAAAAGTTTTCAATTATTTTCAAATTTGGTGAAACAAAGTTGCCTTTGAGTGAAGGGAATCATAAAGTAGAGTGTTTTCCCCTGGAGAGTCTTCATAATGAATATATAACATCAGTGTATCTCATATTCAAATGGTATGTATTTTTTAATTTACTTTCAAATAAAATCTAACTAAAGATTAATTACTAAGAGATTTGATTAATTAATTTATCATTAAATGATGATAAGGCACATTTTAATCTGATCAGTATTTTTATTTTGAAATTTACTTTTTTTAAAACTGACCTTCGCTTTTAAAAATCTCTCCTTGTTACATGTAAAACATGCTTTCTCTTATTTTTCTAACAGAAAATCGTTTTTGTCATCAATTTATTGTAAATAATTGATAAAAATATTTTCAATTAAATTCTTCTATTGATTGGACTTGAGTTGAATTTAATTTGAGTAAAGACTATGCTATCCTTAAGAGTGTTTTGCGTATCAATTGTTTTATACTCTCAATCAATGACTTCATTGACGAGTGTTATATCAAATAACGATTCACTGCTGGCGTCGCAGCACTTCAGCCGAATCGTAAAAGAGGCCAAATGTCAGAATCCGGTGCCGAAGGTCATACACATCAGTGACTTCAACAGGAGTGCGAAGAAGAAGTACGTTCCGCACTGTACGCAACTCCATGTCTGCGGACACTTCTCCGGCTGTTGTCGTCAGGAGAACGAGGAATGTGTCGCCAAAACTGTAGAAGAAGTGAAACTGTATTTCTGGGTAATTGAGTTGACAGCTGACGGCAAACAGAGGAAAGGTGTCGAACACATCACCATGAAGAACCATACCCAGTGCCATTGTCAAACTATCAATTACGACACTCCCCGCTAATCTCCAGCCAATCCATTATTATTTATATTATTCTTATTTTAATTTTAATAAATATTTATTTTTAAGAAAAGGTTTTCAATAGAAATAAAAATAATTTAAATAACAATTTATTAAATATTTATTCTTACGGTATATAAAATAGTGTACAAAAACCAATAACTCAAAACTTACCAGTTTCAAA
This sequence comes from Eueremaeus valkanovi, assembly GCA_034693305.1. Classification (NCBI taxonomy): domain Eukaryota; kingdom Metazoa; phylum Arthropoda; class Arachnida; order Sarcoptiformes; family Eremaeidae; genus Eueremaeus; species Eueremaeus valkanovi. The sequence continues at coordinate 3,611 of JAQIWA010002379.1, forward strand.
TGTAAATGTAGTGATGCTCACTATCTTAGGGGAAAATTTAATAAAATTCGAAATATATGTTAAATTCAGTTGAGATTAGTTCTGGAAATATAAAATAATTATCAAAAGTTTGATTGCACTGACGACAACTTCAAGCATTTCAATGTGAACTTGCACACTATTTCAGCCAATTTTAATGCTTTTAAGGCAATTGAAAAAATTTTGGAGAAATTAAATTTTAGAAAAGATAAATATTTATATGAATTTACAAATCTTTTGATTCATACAAAACCTTTTCAATTGTCCTGATATTCAAAGCATTACAAGAAATATATGATATTTTACATAAGAATATAATTTATTTTGACGTCATTGCAGTGAAGATCAAGCTATTTATTAAGCGTGATCAAGGGAGGGGTTATGAATATAATTGTGTTACCCATAGATGAGACAAAAACTTGAATGAATAAGAGTAGAGCCGATGATTCAAATTGACTCAATTTATTGTTTAATTTCATAATAAATTCTGTTATGACAGTCAGTAATTAAAATAATTGTTTCTCAACTAAAATCTGGCTACAGATAGAGCTAAATCGCTAGACTTACTTCAAACTCAGTTTTTAATCTTCCATAGGAGAGAGTTGAGCATGTTCAATTTCTATAAAATAAGAAGACAGTTGAATAATAAATAATTTATTTCGCAAATTGAATTTTATGCATAATTTGTATGTGGATGCTCTATGTCTGCAGTGAGTGATAGGTACCGATTCATTGCTTTTCGTGAGGCAATCGATACGTCATTCGTGGACTCATTCCCAGACATTATAGTATTAAAGCAATTTTATTTTATTTATTTAAAGTTTAATTATTTCTGTTTTATTCCTTATTGTAGTTGTTTTCCAATTCTAACAAACAGTTTATTTCAATTAATTATTCAATTCTTTCGGATTCTCTTAATATTTATTCGATTCTTAAATTATAAACAATACTGACAGCAAATATAAAAAGTAATCACTGGACAATTTATTGAATTGTATCATGGCCAATTTAATTATCATACTTGACATTCTATCTGGTACAAATAAAGACAAAAGTGAATGTTAATTATCAGCAGATTTCAGCTCTATTCTCGTTGACTCTACAGAATAATTAAAATATTTCCAAACTTCGTCCACAACTCAATTACCTTTCAATTAAATACCTTTACTCAATATTTTACTTGAAAATATTTTTTTCATTCTCTCTCTCTCTCTCTCTCTCTCTCTCTCTCTCTCTCTCCCCTCAACTAATTGGGTGCGAAAACAGATATCTTTTGCTAACATTGAATCAGAATTATTGAAGAGATAGCGCGAAGAGAGAGAGAGAGAGAGAGAGAGAGAGAGAGAGAACGGAATTCTTGTTTAGTTATGTTATTCTTATTCATTAATTACTTATATTTTTTAGAAATAATTAATTATTTTTAAAATCGAAAAATATATAATAGACCTTGAAATTAAGAATGGTGCCAACTTGGTTAATATCAATGCGCAATCAAAATAAAGTTACTGTATCACATTATTTTTTTTAATTCTTGGGATTTTAAACAATATAAACATTCAAACGAATCATTTATTTATTCTGAACTTTTGAAAGTTATTTAATTCCAATAAACAATCTTGTTCAATTGTTCAATCGTTCAATCTTTGTGTTCAAAATATAACTTTAGGAAAAATGAATTCAATTGACTGTACGGGGAAACCAATTGAGGGCATTTAAATCTGACCTCGTTTTTGAGGATAAATAAACGTTTAACAAAAAGGATTCCGTATCAAAAACACTAATTTCTGTATATTTTTTCGCCAATTTTATACATTAGGATAGCATTGAATAAATTTTCATACATTTAATTTCGAAGAGATCAGCCATTATCTCAAATAAATGGGAATTTGGGAATAAGTTGACCAAGTACAGTACAGTACAGTACAGTATGTCAAATATCATGTAAATGATTATAAACAGTCACAATTTTAAATTTCAATATTATTTAATTTTAGAGTATATTATAAAAGAATAATAAATATCATAATTATTTACAAAATAAAAACAATATATAATTCAAATAAAATTAGTTAATAAATATTGTTATGCAAGGATGTGCAAGGGATAGGGAGAGGAATTTTGAAACTTACTAACATTTAGCTATATGTAGATGTTTTTGAGTCCAGGCTAACTTGTCATATTTGATTTTATTCTAAGAACATATAATTAGCAAAAGCCCACCCATTCGTTGTAAATCTTGTACATATACTACAGTATACCTGTGCTCAAGAATATGTGAAAATTGGAATAAAATAATAATAATTAGAATTATGATTGTGTTTGCGATAAGACATACTGTTATTAAACCGAAAGAAATAAATTAAATTTCAAAGAATTGAATACAAATCAAATCCTTGAAAGCAGAATAAAGCAGTCAATCAATGAATAATATGGAAAAAAAATTGTTTTTAACACTAAATACTAATTCTTAAAGAATTGGTAAATAAATTCTGAAAATAAGATGCAAAACAAGTCAAAAAAAATAATTAATAAAATCTAAGGTAAGAATTGGAATCCAAACGAAATTATTTTTAATATAAATTAATAAAATGTACGATAAATATAAAAAACATTTACAGTATCTTTAAAAGTGAGAATTTATTATTACTTTCTGTACTTTACGTAAAAGTTATATAAAATATAAATAAAATAAATCAATAATTTTTTTGCACTAAAATTCTAACTATTTTTATGTAATTAATGCAATGAAATGGAAATAATATTTGAACTCTCCTTAAAAATGCAGACTTTTTTCTTATGCCAATGACATCGTCCTGTGATTACTGGTATTATAAGACATAAGGCTTTTCGGAGAATTGAATCCTCGAGTTTGGACGCAAGTAATTATTCACATTGAAAATGGCCTTGGATCTGGTGCTGGAATCGAGAATTTCAACTAATAATCTTAGTTTAAATCAGGCTTTCATTTTGATGAACAAATGTGAGACAAAAACCAAAATTTTTGTGAATGAAGAGCAAAGAAAATATGTTAAAATGTTTGCTAATTATAATGTTTGTTCAGACACTCGTTGGTCACAACACAAGTATTGATACTAAGAATGCGAGTCAATTGGCTGCCGAACATTTCGCACGGATACTAAAAGTGGCCAAATGTGATCAACCGATGCCTCGAGTCGTGTATTTATCCAAACTTTTTCCACAATATAACAAAAAATACATACCATTTGCAACACTACTTACTGTTTGCGGATCGGGTTCGGGCTGTTGTAGTGATGAGACTCAACAATGTGTCGCCAAAAGTGTTAAACGAATTGCTTTGCATTTTCTTGTTCTCGAATTGACTCCTAAAGGAAGCATAAAAAGTGTGGAGGCTATCAATTTTGATAATCACACCCAATGCGAGTGCAGACACATTAACAGGTAGAGTACACAACAGTATACTGTAAGACTACAGTATAATTAGTCTATTTGTGTCATCCCATCTGTTTTGAGTTCATTAATGCAAACTTCATTCAAATAATTATATAATTATATAATTCTAATAATCTTTTAATAACTAATAAACTATTTTTTGTTTTAATGAATTTTCTTAAATATATTTCTTTTTAGAACATATATACGATTAGCAGAAAAACAAATCTCAATATTATTTATAAAATATTTTATTAAAAGAGGTTTAAATATCCAAAATAAGTTAGATTTTAGATGTGCCGGCTTATTCTGGGATCATATTTAGATATTTGCTGTCCTGTGGATACCCGCGAGAGAGAGAGAGAGAGAGAGAGAGAGAGAGAGAGAGAGAGAGAGAGAGAGCTATAATGTAAAAGCAACTCTCTCATTTGATTTCCATAAAAATTCTGTTCTGGCATATAATAAAAATAGATTTATTCCCAATTTTATGACAAGTGCTCTCTCGCAGACCATATGATTTGTGCTCAACTCATCTTTTATTTATTAATATTCCGTATAAATTGTGTCCGATATTAATGAGTTCATTATCTGACAGATAGAGCTTCAAAATTCAGGGGAATATCATTTAAAAACTGACGGGGGTCAATTTGATTGCCACCATGCGCATTTTGTGTCATTTGCCTTAAAATATTTGACTTTATTTTCTGTGACATTAATTAATTTATTCATTTTCAATGTTCTGAACCATTAATTAAAAAATTGGGTTTTTATTGCATTTTAGTGACGATACAAAAATTGATAATTTGGAGGAATATCCCAAACAAAGCAATCTTTCGTTCATATCGTCTGAACAGATGGACTCAATAGAAGCAAATCAATCGAATTCATCGAAAATATATTTTATTAAACATATATTTACTTTCATTTCGATTCTGTTTATAAATTATTTATTAAAATAAAAAATAATGTGTAAAAAGAGTTAAACATATTGAATAAAAGACGAATTTTATTAGCCTGATCCTTATTTATGAAAAAATATATCAAAATTATCATTATTTTCATACAATATTGAACAGAATCTCATCAATAGATTTCAATGCATTCCACGAATCCTTAGACAGAGTATGAGTTTCTAAGAGTTTAACAAAACTGTAGCCATTAAATCTGACATGTTCAGTTTCTGAGAGGATGCCAACTTGGTCAATGCCAATCCTGGATTTATGTTCAATGAGTACTTCAATTTTATGATCACATTTTGTATAAATTTTTGAATTTTTATATATAATTATTGGAATGAATGATATTATGTCTAATCATTGTTTGCGCCTAACCTGAGCTCAAGTGAAAGTCTGTTCATTTGTTTTCTAACCAATTGTTTCCCAACACAGCAATAATTATTATTGAATTAATATACTGTACGTCTGTATTAGACAATTGAATAACTTGTTTAACACATATGTATAACAATTGTTAAATACTTTATAGCGTTTACAATATTTTTAGTGATTGTATATATTTTTTGATAATTAAGTTAATTAAATGGATTTAGAATTTCTTGATGTGAAGGACAGTGAACTGCAGTATAATATCATTGATAGATAGCTTGAAAAGAAATTCGACTTCAATGACATAAAATTTCCAAACATTTCATTTCATTTGGAAAACAAAATAAAACTTTTCTAAACAGCTTTAACTGAAGAACTCGTTTGTACTGAATATAATCAATGAAAATATGCAAACTTTATATCAACTTATTATTTGTTAAAAAATCAAATCCATTCGAACAGAAAATAAAGAAAAAATAAATTCTTGACAAATGTTTTCTATTTAAATATAAGAATAAATTGTTTTGAATAAAATAAGTTTTAAAAAAGTGTTTATTTTTAATATAATTTTCTCGATTGAGAATATGCCGACTCTTATGTGTCGATTAAGAATTATTTTCGTCTTTTTCTTGACTTGTTTTGCTCTTATTTGCAAAACTGAAAGAATATTCTATTACGTGACTGACTTGACTGATACAAACTGGGATAGTTTTCAAATAAGTTGGACAAACGAAGAAGAGTTGATTCCAAGCAATTACATCGTTTGGGCTTTGTTTTCGAATACTATCAACGAAACCGGGTTTGTATTATAGCTATTATTTTATTTAATTTTCTGTTCATAAGAATCATTTGGAAAACACATCAATCACTGACAATAGGATGAAAACTTAACTCATCTTATTGTGAATTATTCAAAATTACATTTGAAAATGAAAGTAAGCATGCTTCATTTAAATGTCATATCCAGTGAGACAGCCAAAATAAGCAAGGTAACTTTTTTGATTAAAAAAATCCAAAATTGTGCCAAGAACTAGAATTAATAAGAAGCACACCGGGATAATTTATGAGAATTCACATTACGAAATAACTGTGTGAATCGACACACAATTAATGTAAAAAATAATCCAATTATGACTTCAGCCCGACTCCAACGTTCCGCCAAAGTCCTTGGTGTGGGGAAGATATTAGTAGCTTCAGATTCAGGGAAAGATATTTCTGATTTAAAAACAAGTAATTGTTTTTGTCTGAGCACACCCTGCACATATTAATTTTGCTAAATTATATGTTTCAATTGATTCGATTAAAGATTACTTTTTTTTATTTTAAGATTCCTTTTATAAATAAAGCATAACTTTATTGAGTGCTGTCAGTCAGACATTAGTATTGGATTTCCCGATTCCACTGGATTTTCCCTCCAAAGCAATATCATAAGTAAAACAATGCTCAACAGTGTTATATTAACTCCACTTTTCACAATCCCTATAAGATAGCATAAGACACAAGAAATGTACTCTTCTATGAGACAGTATTCGGCCGAATACGCCCACTATTTTTGTGAATATTTGATCCAAGGTGATTATAAGTGCATGGAACCTTTTAACTTCTATTCCATTCTTTTTATTTTTGCTCATCTATTCTTCGGGGATGTTGTGGGTGACGCTAAACGATAGCGAATCTACAGACTCATATTTATATTTTAAAGAAAGTGGAGGTAAAAATTCCGAGTAGAGTTAATTATTCAGATTGTCAAGGATAAATACAAGTTTGTCAATACAGTATATGTTGAGCTTAGATAAGTTTATTAATAAACTTCAATGTTTGACAAGTCGTTAACCAGAAAAATAAAAAGTTGATGGATTACCAAATCGAGTGCTTTTAATATTTCGCAAAAACACATCATTTCTTATAACAATCCTTTCCTTTCCGTCCGTTTCTCTAAACAACTAATAAATCAAAGACTAAATGCAAAATTGTTTCACAGATTCGCACAGTTAGAAGTGCACACAAACCCTGAATATGCAGACAGCGCACAGGCATATCATGCCGGGTTCATAGAAGGCTATCTGACCGCAGAGCTAATGGTTATGCATTGGAGAAACCAAATAGACTTGTATTGCGATAATCACGAGTCGTATTGCAAAAAATTATTTCAATTTCTGAACAAAAATCTAAACACAACTCAAGAAAAGGCAAAATCGATGCGAACGGTCAGCTCGTATTGGCATCACATCGGACTAGTATTGGAACAATTGACTGGACTTCAAGACGGATACAATGTTAAGCTGTGGGCACACATACCAGACAAACCGCGAATGCAAGTCGACGCCAAAGGCCTGATATCTCTTGCGATTATTCCAGAGTTCAGTGAATTGGAACAGATGTTGAATAAGACTAAGAAAGCGAAAGCCGGCGACGGATCCTGTTCTGCAATCGTCAAACCCCTGGCCGATGGAAGTGATCTGTATGTGGCCCACAACACATGGGTCTGGTATAGCATGATGTTGAGGGTCGTCAAGAAGTATGAACTCAATTACCACAAAGTGGCCAATAGTACCGATGAGATTATAGCGGGAAGAATATCAGCCTTTTCCTCATATCCGGGTCATTATTATAGGCTTTCAAAACACTTTACATAATAATTGATAAAATTCTTCTAAATCTCAGGCGCTCTGACATCGATGGATGACTTTTACATATTATCGTCTGGTCTTGTAGTTCAGGAAACGTCGATAACAAACATAAATAGCGATCTCTGGCAACACATTCGACCCGAGAATATAGTCCTTCAGTTCATTAGGAATATTGTGGCCAATCGTTTGGCTGAGTCGGGCCGAGAGTGGACAGAGATATTCGAGCAGAACAATAGCGGCACTTATAACGACCAGTTCATGATTATAGACTACAATAAGTTCAAAGTGGGCACAAAGCCCGAGGACTTGGCCGACGACTTGCTATGGGTTTTGGAACAAATGCCAAATTTAGTGAAGTCTGCGGACGTCACAGGTATTCAACATTTGACGTCTGACTCAAACAAATTGAAAGCAAAATATTTTCCTCAAACAGATATAGTTCGTAAACAAGGCTATTGGGCCTCATATAACGTTCCCTTCTTTAGTGATATATATAATATAAGCGGATATAACAAACTCGCAGAGCTTTATGGAGACTACTATTCCTATAACAAGACGGCCCGGGCTCTCATCTTCAGCAGAGATCAAGTATTGGTTTCTTATTTTTCTGAGAATATTATAATTGAATGAAAAATAATTTTTCATAACTTTAGGCGAAAGTCAAAGATTTGCCGACGATTTACAGTCTCATGCGTTATAACGACTACCAGAACGACCCACTATCCCGGTGCGAGTGTACGCCCCCTTACACTGCAGAGTATGCAATCGCCGCCCGCAATGACCTCAATGAGCCGAATGGGAGCTACCCGTTCCGCGCCGTTGGGTTCAGAGACTGGGGCGCTATTGACGCGAAGATCACGACAACTGATATTTCCAAACGATTTGAAATACTATTCATAAGCAGTCCTTCCTATGAAAGACACCAACCGTTCCAATGGTCGACCACTAATCTGCCCAAACATATCAGACATGAGGGCCATCCAGACAAGTGGGCGTTTGCACCCTATTTCATAAAGTGGTATCCCTATGACAGTGAGATCGCAGGGGTCACCATAGCTGAGTCGCCCGCCCTTTGAGACTATTTAATGACTTTATGATTATTTATGACTATATTTAGGAAACTATCCCTCAGTTTATGTTTTATTTATTAAATTTAATTTCGATTTCATTTAAAAACTAAATAAATTCAGAATAAAGTATAAAAACTATGAATCGATTACTATATCATTGAATACAATAAATAAATATTAATTATGGCTCAGACTGTCTGAGACAGACATCATATTTACATAGAGTTAATTGTGTATCGATTGCTGGCCTTCGAGTGCCAACTGAGTAGTCGTACAAACGTTTTATTCAAATATAATTGAATTCATATTCTGTTTATACATATCTATAGTATTAGCCACTATTTGTGGGCCAGTAGTACTCAATGAGGGGTCGGTTTCTTGCCGTCGACGTAGAAATTTCTTGTGGCCGCCGGAAGTGTCAGTTCCATGCCTTCCAGTCCTTTGCTTAGTATTATTTGACAGCCTTTTCAATGAAATTGATTTCAATTTAATTAAAAACTAATCAATCGATAGAAGAGTTGACACAAAAGCAGAACTGACTGAGTCTGGAGTTGGGCCTCAGGAAAGGGGCCATATCTAGCATATCCTCCTCTTCCTCCTTGGGTGGGGGCAGACGCTCGAAGAAGGGTTGGTTGACATAGACATGACACGTACAACAGGCCAGGGATGCCTCACAGGCGCCCTCGATCTCGATCTGGTTGTCGTGGGCCAAATACATGGCGTTCTGACCCACCCGTCCCTCCACTTCCCGCCGGTGCCCGTCTTTGCACACGTAGACCACTTTGACGACTTGGGCGTCATCTTCGGCACCGGTATTGTCGACAACTGTTTTGTTTACACTTTGATTGTCAGAAAATTGTCTTAATTTCTGATAAAATAAAATTAATTTATTTTTTCCTTTCATTTCATTCGTTAATATATTTCTCATTAAATATAACATAATTTTCACTCAAAATGTGTTTAAATAAACGAATATTTAATAAATATTTAATAAAATTATATAAAAATATCATTTGTTTTGTGTTTTGAATCAAAACTTTTGAATGAAATTAATTCAAAACAAATATGTTATGCAATGTATTGACTGCTGACTACACGTGCGTTCAATACTGCACACGAAGTACGGCTTCAAAATCAGCTTAAGTTAAGAATATGTTTGCAGATATGGACACATTACCCAGGTTAGAAAGAATGTGTCCTGCATAATTATTTAAATTGATACAATCAAATGGAAACAGAGTAAATTGTAGGGATATGCAAAGTCGACCGGGGTACAGGGAGGGGCAAAATGACTGACAAAATGCTCTGGCTGTTTCACTGAATATGACATTTAAATGAAGCATGCTTACTTTCATTTTCATGTGTAATTTTGAATAAGTTATATAAGAGCAGGTATTCAGCGAAGTTTCTTATACATAGGTGAGTCTGGTATCTGTTCCTGGTATGGCGTTGGACTGGACGGTGCACTCAC
>JAQIWA010002380.1:0-13534 GCA_034693305.1 Eueremaeus valkanovi
TATATTCAATATTAAATAATCATTAAATATATAAATATCTATATTATGATTTTTATTTATTCTGTTAGTACTTTAAACAAACCGGATTAATTTTAGCTAACATAAAAATCAAAATTATAATCTTCGTGCTGTTAAGCTCCAATATTCCACTTTAATCGACACGCATTATAGACTGACTCCTGTTAAGGCTACAGTCCTATTGAAGCCCACTTAACCTTAAACTACTAAATTATAACGTAATTTATGTGGAACCTTATTAAAATTAATGGTTGAAATTCTTGCTTGGATTTTATTTTTTATTTGAATTTAAGAACAATACACTAAAGTCACCAGAATCAAGGCTTAAAATGTATACTGGTTGATTCCAATTGATTTCAAATGATCAGTGCTTAATTTTATACACATCGCACTCACAGGCCTAAAAAATTATTATATTTATTAAAAGCTTCAAAAATAAATATATAATAACCAGAACCTGGAAAAATCGTTCCGCCTTTCCGTGCATATGAGTCTGGTGTCAGCATAACTAAAAAGTGGGATTTAACGCTTCAATGCAAAAATTAGTAGGTAAATTTCCAACACAGTTAAAAGATAAAATTTTTGTGTTGAAAAATCACTGATTGAACTTGGAACTTTTCAATTGAAACCGTATACATGAACTGTGTTATTGAACAAGTAATTTAAATTTGTGTGTTAACCCTTCGTTTGTTACGCTGAAACCAGACTGTTAACACTGAAAGGCGGAACGGCTTTCCAGGTTCTGATAAATATTATTCTCACCATGATCTTTTTTGCTGCTTCATCAAGAGCAGGAGGTGGGTATAACTTTTCCAGCTCGGCCAATTTTTCCTCTGTCATAGTTTCGTTAATACATTTTTCAAACTGTATAATAGAATAAAATAAATATTATAATTAATTTTAACCTAGTTCATTTTGATAATATTACCTCCATGCCCCATTTTTCATGGCATTCCATATCCCGAAATTCTCTAGTGCTGGGCATTCCATCCTTACCTTCCTCCTTCCATACTTTGGCCAAGCAAGCCTGTTCCAGTTCTTCAACCTTGATAAGAAAAATAATTGTATTTAGATTAATTAAAGATTGAAACCAGAATTCAATTCTGAACCTCTTTTTTATTGAATTTTTCACATTTCAATATTTCTTCAAGTACTTGGTCACTCTTCTCAGCACAATATTTCGGGAAAAATTCTTCCATGCACTTTTTCTCCTTTTCATTCGGCTCATTGCCGACAATCTTGTCCAGGCTAATTAGGACCAAGAATAAACTACAGTATTTTAAGTTTAACATGGTTAATAACAGGCGTATTTTGTAATTAATACGAAATATAACTCAGAATATATTTAATAAAATTCTCATTAAATAGTAGTTAAAAAAGTTTTTTTTGTAATATTAAAAAATTTTTATATTTAATCAGATTTTCATTTTTCAAACTATTAATGACAGTAACAATAAAAGGCTTTTTATAAAAAATTATTATATTGTCTATTATATAAAAATAGATGATCAAGGCTATTAAGCTATTCTACAAAATAAATATTCCTTTATTCAAAATTGTCATAATTAATTGAACTGGAACATTTTGATTAACTTATCATGTTAATTAGAGGGTTGTTTAGGATGATTATATTGTGCAAGATGACATTTTGAAATTACCCCCATGATATTTCCAAGCTTATTATTCTTTCCTAGAATGGCATGAATAAAATTATAATGATCAAGCGTAAATTATTTAACAGCTCTGCAAACATACGATAAAGACATCAATTCTGTCATGAAATTCAATTTTGTTTTATTTAAACAGTTTTTAATTTTTGAGTTAAATAGAAAATAATTCCATTGAATGAATTTGTGATTGAATTGAATAAAATAATTAATTCAAGTCTTCTAAAAATGTTTGCGCCTCCGTATCAAAAGCTACCGGACCGGGATGATCAAGCACGTCCAGCAGTGATTGCCGTAACTAATCAGCCAATAAATTATTCACCATCGCAACAAGCACATCCACAAAGCCGTCCTTCCTATCCAGTTAATTATCAACCTGCCACAAATTCACCTCCGATAATTATGATCAATGGAATAATCAGAGAAGATTCGACAGATGAACAGGATAAATACAAGTGCGCAGCACTTGATTATTGTTGTATGGGCTGTTGCATTGCTATGTTCATGGTGTTTTCTATAATTATTTGCTTGATAACAAGCGTTAATTTAACTAGCTCATAATTATTTAATTTTTGTATCAATTTTTGAAATTAAAAAAATTAACTTGGCAATTTAAAATAAAAATATTATGAAAGTTTGATGTACAGTAACAATTAAAAATGTGTGTTTAATACATTGTAAACAATTTTATTTTAATGATTTAATTATAAAAGGTGAACAACTAACATTTTATTTATTAGCAACTGGCACAAATTTCTTATCTTTCTTATTATATTTAAATTCTTTTGACTGCGAATTTTTGTCATCTATTCCATCTAGCTTATGATCTGGCCTTGATCTACTTTGAATTGCCATTTTTGGTGGAAGTACATTCTTTGCATACTCATCTTTGATATTTCCTGGTGGGTCATAATTGCAGAATACTACTACTTCTGCCTTGGCTCCTTTTTTCCCACAAACAGCGCAGGAAACATGTGTAGATCCTTTCCAAACTACCTGTGTGAAACTTCTCATTTCTGTTGATTGTTCTTCTAGACTGTAATCATATTTCTTCGCATTCTTTGTCCTTTAAATATGAAAATAATATAAATATCAACCTTGAACAAAATTTATGCACTGCTCAAATTTGTGTTTTATTGTTGATCACAGATTTTATTTGTTATCTGTACTTAATTTATAAAAATATTTTTAAACTATTCTTAATATAATAAATACTAATAAATTAAATAAAATAAAAATAACATACCAAGCACTAACAACCAAGCCAGCCACCTTGCTGAATTTTAAATTGCCACCTTTCATGCGAAAAAAATTTTCACCATAAAAGCAGCAATCGTTATTATCTGGCTTAAATGTTTTGTCCATTTTAGCATGGCAGCTATTCCTGGTAAATTTCTGAAAAGTACACTTGATTATTCAGGCAGAAATTAAAGAATCAATTTTAACCTACATTGTCACTCATTTTTTCCAATTTTTTAACTTGGTGACTAAGGCGTACTTTATTATGTGCCTCGATTATTTCATCTTCAAATTCGTCGCTATGGTCTTCAAATTTATCGCCAAATACTTTAGAATAGCAACAAGGTGATTATTTTGAGCAAGATTGAAATTTTTGGTGAATGTTTAATTACCTGATGCTATGAAAAATAATGTGAATAATTGCCAAAACATTTTAAAATATAAATAATTTTATATTAATTAATATTTTTTTCTGTGATTTATAAATAAAAAAATATGGTTTAAGTAAATAAGAAAAAAGATATCAATTACGAAAGCATGCGCATCATTTATAATTGTGCAAGAGCAATTTTCTGATGAAATATTTTTGCAATAAAAATAATTTTTTAGTTAGTATACTCGCTTATGTTCTTGAGAAGGTGTCTGTCCGACCGTCTGTCTGTACGTCTGTGCACCATTGTTGTAAAATTTCTCAAAAGGATAAAGACCATATTTTAACAGCAACAATATTTCCTTAAATAGCACTGATAATCCAAAAATAAACAATGTTATGGCCAAACAATATGAGCCAGGAAATCACAAAAAAAAATTTCAAAAAATTTACTCCTAACTGTAATTTTATATTATTAACTTGATTAATTTGATTAATAAAAATTTTAAAAACATAAAAAAAGTACCAATAATTAACTTGAAATAATGAGGGTTCTGTGGCATATCCATTAATATAATATTTGTATCAAGCATATATTTAAAAATAACTTATAATACATAATTACAGTTTAATTGATTTTTATATTAAAATAATATCTCTGTATTAAAACTGTAAACTAATGTTGAGGTCATTTTTTCTATTATAAGCATTTACTAATGGATCATAACGGACCAAGTTCAGATTTGTTATGCAAATAGTTAGTCTACTTTTTTGACTGGAAATAATATGACTGGTGAGTCTTGCGGCTTCGGTCGAGGCTGTGCTACGCGTCCGAGATTCAGAAGAAAAAACCTTTAAAGGCCCATCACACCCAGCAAATCTTGATGAATCTATCAATGGCTCGAATTACAGCTTTCAAGCTCAGTCGTGCACTCTAACCTAAGCTATTGAGGCGCTCTTGCAAGATGAACTAATATCAAAACAATTAAATAAGAGTTCATTCATTTGACACATAAACGCAGTGTTTATTATGAATCGAACTGAAAAAGTAACTCAAATTAAGAACTGTATAAATTTAATAAAACTAAGTAGTTAATTTTAATATTTAAAATTGGACACCAAGTCTCATTTTGAAACTACCGAATTTATTGAAACTGTAAAAATATAGAATTAGATATGATTACCAAGGAACATATACTGAAACATTTATATTGGCTTATATAATGAATTGTTTATTAATTTTTGAACTAAAACTGTAATTTTTAAATATTTTTAAAAATTTGCCAGGCTTACAAAATACATAAAGGTAATTTGGACACAGTAACAGACGAGATAATTTTAGAACATTCAAAATAATTTATTTTTAATCATTTAATACATATTTTTTTATACAAAAAATAATTAATTATTTATTTCGAAATTTCTATTTAAGCAATAACATTTCAATTGAAACTGTAATCTTTATCTATTTTTTCATATAAATATAGTAAAAAAAAACCTTGCTAAAATAAATGGTTATAATTCAAAGCAAACTTTAAATAAAATTGAATATATGTATAATTTTTATAAAAATTAATTTTTATATTAATTATTACATATTTTTATACAAAATATGTAATTAATTATTTATCGAATTCAGAGAATATTTTTGTGAACTCGTCGTCAGTCTAATACCAGAGCTCTAACCAGAAGGATTACCATGTTCATTGGGTCATTTGCCATTATCGCGGCCAAGTGCCCAGAAAGCAAAATGACCAATGCACTTGCTCTTTGCGTAATGTACCACTTTTCGGACGTCATTCTGTGTGAATGTCATTCCCTCATCATTGCGGCAAATCATAGGCGAAAAATTTATAAATCCGTATAATTTGGAAATATTTGAAAATTTAACAATGGTGCAACATAAGCAAGCAAAAATTAAAAAGAACTGTAATTTATACAAAATTAGAAATGAAAATATATTAACTGACTAGGTGGAAAAAATATTGGCGAAGCGATATAACTAGTTAAATTTTGAACTTGAAATATTTATTTTATTTAATATACAAATTGTTAACAAGTTCCTGCACACTAACCAGTTAACTATTGAGGCGCTCTTGCAAAGTTAACTAATGTTCAGACAATTAACTAAGTGTTCATTTCAATTGAGATACTCATTATTGAAATACAATTTAAACTGTAAGTGTGACACAAATTGAAATGTTGTATAAACGCTGTAAAACTATGAAGATAAACTGGCAATAAGAACTATAAGAACACCGAGTCTCATTTTTGGACAAACATTTCTCTACCTAATTAATTGATACTGTAAAAAATATAAAATTAGATATAATTACCCAGGAACAAATACTGAAACATTGATAGTGGTATAATAATATATTTAATTTTCAAATTATTCATAATTATTTATTTTTATCATAATTATTAATAAATATTTTTTTATAAAAAAAATTACTTATTTTTCGAACTCAGAGAATATTTTATTGAACTCGTGGTCAGACTCTATAATACCATAGCATTCTCTTTCTAGATAAAAACTAGGACACGAAAGGACAAAACAAAACAGGATTGAATTTGTTGTGTCTTTTCAGAGACTATTCTGTACTCAAAACTGTAAAAAAATAGAAATATATTAAATTGCACAGGTACAATTACTGAAACAATTAAATTGGTTGACATATGTTTGAGTAAATTTACAAACCAGCTCAATTTAATTATAAGTTATTAATAACTCTTTTTTAAATAAAACTGTAATTTTTACATTTTTATAAAAATTTGCCATGATAACAAAAAAATCTTTTAAAATAATTGCCCCTCAACCGGAGGAGAAATTAATTAAATAAAAATATTTAATTATTTATAGAATTCAGCAAATATTTGGGTAAAACCGCGATCAGACTCTAATACTAAAGGTCTCATCATTCTCAATATTTTTGTTATTTTATTTATGTACAGTGTTTTGTTCAAAAAATAAGACAGGTCATGCAACTTTTATCATTGTTTAAACTTTTGAATAAAAGTTAATTTCAATTGAGACACACTTTATTTAAATAGGGTTTAAATATGAATCAAACTGTAAAAGTAACTAAATTTTAAATAAAAATATAATCTCGATGAACCTATAAATATATTTGGATTAATAGTGGCTTTGGCTTCATTTTTGAAAACTATTCTGTACCTAATTTATTGATACTGTAAAATATATGGAATTAGATATAATTACCTAGGAATAAATACTGAAACTTTCATATTGGCATGATAAAGTTTGAATATTTTTTTAAAATTGAAACTGTAATAGCTATCTATTTTTAAATATTTGCAAAGATAACAAAATTTATATAAAAATAATTAATTATTTATCGGATTAACGTGTAAGAGAATATTTTATTGCACACGTGGTCAGGCTCTTTAAAACCAGAAAACTCACCAGAAGGATTACCTTTATCATTATGTCATTCACCACAAATTACACTGTTGATATAAATCAAAATAATAAGTCTTGATATAAAAGTATTTAATGATTAAAAAATAATATAATAATAATTCAAAGAAGTTCATACACAAATAGATGTTTATAAGACAACCCAATAATTTAACCTTGATATTTATGACAATACAGATTTTTTGAAATAAACAAAAATTACAGTTTAATATTTTTTCACTTGCTATACATTTATAGGTTTGGTTTTGAGCTTCCCTGGTTTTGTAATCAATAAATAGAACTAAAATTCTTTTTGAAAGAAAGGTAGTTTTACTCTTTACTGATTACAAGCTTGGGAAAACCTTAAATAAAAATAAAATTGCAACCGGTCCAATAAAAATTAAAACTGTAAACTTTATTTGTTTTTTGAAATCAGTCCTGGTATAAAAGACAATTATAATATTTGGTAAACTCAGTAAACCCTATTTAAATAAAGTACAATTTTTAATTTTATTCACCTGGTTAATTATTCTGAGAATTTTATTGCAATTTTCTAATCTTCTTATGGCTATATTACCAAGATTATCACCACCAGATCCAAAGCATACTCGCCGGTAATAACATTCGTGCTTGTTAATTATTTGTTTTCAATCAACTATTGTATATTTTTTTTTATAAAAAATAATTATATATTTATCGAAATTTTTATCTTATGTACAAAACGGTACAGGGCAAGACGGGACATTAATGGTACTAGGCGAGACAAAAATTGTTCCGATGTTTTCAGTCTATTCTGTAAAAATTTATTGAATTTATTAAAAAATATGAATTTAGATATAATTACTCCGGAACATATTCTGGAACATTAAAATTATTCGCTAATGTTTTCATTATTTTATGACCCATCTCAATTATTTTCTATATAATTATTTTTAAATGAAAACTGTCATATTTATCTATTTAAAAAAATTTGCCATGTTAGCCAAAACCAGGTGAAATAAATGGTTCATTTTCACATTTTTTTTATTTAGAATCATTCGAAGCATATTTTTGAACATACACAAAACATAATTGTTCAGGTGCAAATAGCTTAAAAAAATTTGAAATATATATGAATGACAGAGTGGGTACAGTATTTTTTACTAAAAATAAGACACGGTTTGCAACTTTTACTATTGTTCAGACATACAGTATAAATAAAATTACTATCAATGGACCTGGTGAGACACTATTTATTGAAACAGGTTAAAATATGAATCAAACTGTAAGTTTTACAAAAATTGTAAAATAGTATAAAAATTATTATTATATATAAATATTTTGGTCAAAAAATTCCATGTCAAATTACACAGATTCATTTTTTTTATAAACTATGTTGTTCATAATTTATTGAAGAGGTAAAAATTTTAAAATAGATAAAAGAGCCCATGAACAAATGCGGAAATATTTAATAATTTTATGCTCAAGCTCTAATTTGAACAGTCTCGATTTCATAATCAAGTAGCAATTTTCAAAATTTAAACTGTAATTTTTCATCTATTTTTCATATAGACATGGCAACAAAATTAAGTTAAATTAGTTGTGGAAGATCGATGTCCTTTTAAATTAATTTTTATGAAATTTTATTATTTAATACAGATTTTCAGTATAAAAATAATCAATTATTTATCGAATTCAGAGAATATTTTTGTGAACTCGTGGTCAGACTCTTAATACCAGAGCACTCATCAGAAGGATTAACAGTTCATTGGGGCATTTACCATTATCGCGGCCGATTGCCCAGAAAAAAATGGCTGATGCCCTTGTTCTTTTCATACCACTTGTCGGACGTCATTCTGCGTGAATGTCATTCTCTCATCATTGCGGCCAATCATAGGCCAAAAATTTATTAATTAGTATAATTTTCAAATAATTGAAAATATAACAACAATGGTGAAACATAAGCAAGCAAAATTGAAAATAACAGTAGTTTATACAAAATTAGAGCTGAAAATAAATAAACTGACCAGGTGTAGAAAATATTGGCGAAGTGATGTTACCAGTTAATTTTTGAACTTGGATTTTCATTTTATTTAATATACAAATTGTTAACAAGATCGTGCACTCTAACCAGTGAGCTATTGAGAGGTTCTAGCAAGATTAACTAATGTTCAGACAATTAAATATGTGTTCATTTCAATTGAGACACTCATTATTGAAAATACAGTTTAAATGTGAATTGAACTGTAAGTGTGACCCAAATTGAAAAGTGGTATAAATGCTGTAAAACTATGAAAATAAACTGTCAATAAAAACTATAAGAATACCGAGTCTCATTTTGGACAAACTTTTTTCTACCTAATTATTTTAAACTGTAAAAATATAAAATTAGATATAATTACCCAGGAACAAATACTGAATCATTGATATTTGCATGATATCTATCTATTCAATAATTTTATTTGGTTAAAACTGTAATTTTTACTTATTTATAGAAATATGCCAGGTTAACAAGAACCAGGTTTAATAATTGGATCATTTTTAAACATTATTTATTTTTAATCATTGAATAAATATTTTTTTTTATAAAAAAATAATTATTTATTTTTCGAATTCAGAGAATATTTTATTGAACTCGTGGTCAGACTCTAATACCAGAACACTCATCAATAAATCTCTTTCTAGATAAGAACCAGGACACGAAAAGATAAAGCGGGACAGGATTGAATTTCTTGTGTATTTTCAGTCTATTCTGTACTCAATTAATGAAACAGTAAAAAAATAGAATTATATTAAATTACACAGGTACAATTACTAAAACACTTAAATTTGTTAGCTAATGTATGAATTAATTTACAAACAAGCTCAATTTAATTATAAGCTATTAATAACTTTTTTTTAAATAAAACTGTAATTTTTATATTTATATAAAAATGTGCCATGATAACAAAAAGCATGTTGAAATGATTGGTTCTCAACCGGACGAGAAATTAATTTTTTAAACATTTAATACATATTTTTTAAATAAAAATATTTAATTATTTATAGAATTCAGTAGAATATTTGGGTAAACCCGCGAACAGACTCTTATACCAAAGGTATCATTATTTTCAATATTTTTGGTTATTTTATTTATGTACAGTGTTTTGTTCTAAAAATAAGACAGGTTATGCAACTTTTATCATTGTTTTAAATTTAAATAGGGTTCAAATGTTAATTGAACTGTAAAAGTTACTTAATTTTAAATAATAATATAACCTCGATAAACATATAAATAATTTTCGATTTGGTTTCGATTGGTGTGTTTCATTTTTGAAAACTGTTCTGTACCTAATTTATTGCTACTATAACTTGTAAAACATATTGAATTAAATTTAGATATAAATACCAAGGAACAAATACTGAAACTTTGATATTGGTATAAAAAATTTTGTATATTTTTTAAATTGAAACTGTAATATTTATCTGTATTTAAATATTTTCCAAGCTAACGTTATTGTTTCATTTACCAAAATCAAATTTAATCTCTCTTTATATAATCAATAATTTTTCAATTAAATCTGCAATTTTTACCTAACAGGTAATTTAAAAAATGGTCAACATAACAGAAGCAAGCTAATCCATAGTTTAAATTCCATAGCAATAGCCAGAGTTAAGATATAGTGCCCGCCTAACACTCTTATCAGTCCGGTGACTAAAGCTTAATCAAAAGGGGACTTACGATCGATGGCATAGACTAAACAGACACGACACGAATCGTGTTTAGCACGACTATCGGGTTCCGGATTCTAATCTTGATTATTTCGATTTCATAGCTATTTGCTTCGATAGATATTCAAAAATGATATAGTTTGCAGTTTGAACTATCTACCCCGTGTGGTTCACGAGATATTCAATTTCCAAGTTTGGAGTTTAGTGCAAATTAGGCCCAAAAGTGAGATCTTAAAAAATTCATTTGTCCCTGAATCCAAAAATCCTGAAATTTAAATTGAAATATAAGATCATTATCATGTAACTTTTAAGAAAGAAACCAAATATAATTCACGAGATTAGTATCCGGAATCCGATAGTCGTGTTAAACACGATTCTTGTCGTGTCTGTTTAGTCTATGCCCGATCGATCTGATAAAACCGGTTTTGATCTGAAAATTTGAAGCATGTTATGAGACGTTCATTTCACGAGATTTAGTCTTTTTTAGTCACCGGACTGATAAGAGTGTTAGGCGTACACGATATCTTAACTCTGGCAATAGCATTAACATGTTCGAAATTAACGCTATTCTTAATAGCAGTCCTCAGGAATGGTAATCCCTGAATCCCAGGGTTCGTACAGTATTTTTATCAAAAATAAGACAAGTAATGAAACTTTTACTAATATTCAGACATAAATAAAAGTTAATTACAATTGAGAAACTATTTATTGAAATAAGTTTTAAATGTGAATCAAACTGTAAGTGTGACACAAATTGTAATATAATATTAACACTATTATTATATTAAAGTATTCTGGTTAGTAAGTTCGAATGACTAGTGAGTTAAAATACCCAAATATTTTTTGATAAACTATTTTGTATATAATTTATTGGAACTTTAAAAATATTAAATTAGATAAAAGTGCCCATGAATAAATTATGAAACATTGAAATTGAAATAAAACGTAATAATTTAATGCTCAAGCTAAAAACCTGTTAAACAGTCTTTATTTGATTAATCATTTTTCATTTACACGTTAAAACTGTAATTTTTATCTATTTTAAAAATAGACATGTTAACAAAATCAAGCTAAAATTATTGGTTGGCAGAACACATCGGCTTTAAATCAATGTTGAATTTATTTATAATTTTTATAAAATTTTATTTTCCTATTAATTATTACATATTTAAAAAAAACTAATTATTTATTTATCGAATTCAGAGAATATTTTTGTGAACTCGTGATCAGACTCTTTAATACCAGAGCACTCATCAGAAGGATTACCCTTCTCATTGGGGCATTTACCATTATCGCGGCCAAGTGCCCAGAAAGCCAAATGGCCAATGCCCTTGCTCTTTGCATACTGTACCACTTGTCTGGCGTCATTCTGTGTGAATGTCTTTCCCTCATCATTGCGGCCAATCATAGGTGTAATGCCAATGATCGAGTAGATTTCAGCGTCACTCTTACCAGGCCAAATTTTCTTCAACTGTCTGTGCGTAGCCTCGGCCACATCCTGCACAGCGCCGCCCAAATTCTTGCTGGATGTAAAGTCCATAGCCGTAACACTAAGATGGTCGACATTCTTGATTGCAGTCCTCATGACAGTCCCAACAGTAATTTTATCAAAAATTAAACAAGCAATGCAACTTTTCCTAGTATTCAGACTTTTAAATAAAGTTTTATTACAATTGAGACACTATTTATTGAAATAAGTTTTAAATATGAATCAAACTGTAAGTGTGACACATATTGTAAAATAATATAAACATTTTTATTATATTTAATTATTTTGGACAGTGATTCAAACACGTTAAAATGCCCAAATATTTTTGATAAAATTAGACAAATGTGCCCTTGAACAAATGCTGAAAAATCGAAATATGTAATGATTTTATACTCACTGGTCGATAGATATCTTTTTTCAGTTTCTATTTGATTGATAATTTTTAATTTAAAACTGTAATATTTATTTATTTTCAAAATAGACATGGTAACAAAATCAAGCTAAAATAATGGGTCAATAAACAAAGAGGCCTTTAAATCAAATCTGAATTTATGAATATTTTTTATGAAAGTTTTTAAACCTTTAATAAATATTTTTTATGTAAAAAAAATAATATTTTATTTTTATCGATTTCAGAGAATATTCTATGAACTCGGGGTCAGACTCTTTAATACCTGAGCTCTCATCAAAAGGGCAATTAAATAAGTATTCATTCATTTGAGTCACAATTTACTGAAATGAAGTGAAAATCAAACTTTAAATGTGACTTAACAATAAACCAGTTAAATAATTGGTTCACAATTGAAAGAAAAATTAATTTTTGTCAATCATTCAAATTATTCAATTTTAATAATTAATTTTATATTTTTTTAATATAAAAATAATTAATTATTTATCGAATTCAGCAAATATTTTGGTATACTCGTGGTCAGACCCTTACATAGCACACATCATTTTCCGATGAAATAATTTCGCAATTCATAAATTTTTTTTATTTACAGTGTTTGTCTCCAAAAATGAGACAGGTTATGCAACTTTTATTGTTATTTAAACTTTTATTAAAATTTTATTTCAGTTGACATTTGAGACACCATTTATTGAAATAATGATATGTAGAACGAACTGTAAAAGTGACTCAATTTTAAATAAAAATATGAACTCGATAAATCAAACAATTTATTTGGAAATATCTTTCATGGTCAATTGCAATAATTTCATTTTAGCTATAATTTATTGAAACTGTAAAATTTTTAAATTACATAAAGGTGCCCATGAACAAATGCTGAAACATTAAAATTCGGGTTGAAACATACAATAATTTTATGCTCCATCACAAATTTAATCAGTTTCTATTTAAGCAATGATTTTTCAATTAAAACTGTAATTTTAATTTAATTTTTAAAGAGACATGTTATGAAAATCAAGCTAAAATTATTGGTTGGCGAAACAAATCGGCTTTAATTTAAAGTTGAATTTATGTATAATTTTAATAAAATTTTATTTTCTTATTAATTATTACATATTTTTTAAACAAAAAATAATTGATTCAAACTATTGTAGTCGTGAGTAGTCATAATTATATAATAAAGTAATTCTTACTTTTGATCACAACTTTAATTGACTACAATCTGTAGTATTGA
>JAQIWA010002381.1:0-13531 GCA_034693305.1 Eueremaeus valkanovi
TAGGGTTACAAGAGAGGTTAAATGGGCTATTTTTATCACAGATGACCATACAATTGATTTATTTGATCGTGCTAACTAGATTTTACGAGATAATCGAGGTTTAATTTTCATGGTCCGAGTCTTTTGCGTAAAAATAATATAATTTAATATAATTCTAGCCGTTGTTTATCAACAAATTGTTTAACCTGCTCAATTGCAACCATTCAAATGATAGAGAATCATGTACAATATTTTTGAATTAAACCTTGGCTATAACATCTAATTAACAATGGATCAATTGTGTGCTCATTTAGATAGTCTATATTATTTGAGCTTGCAAGTATAAACCCAAATTGTCCAGTGGTTACTGCGTTTAGTTATAACTGAGATAATAGCAGAGATAGGCAATGGGGGGCACAGGCGGGGGTAACCCCCCTGTGATTTGAGATTTTGGCTGACCCCCCCCCCCCTCTATTTTCGGAACATTTGCGGAAAACTCGAAAATGGGGCACTTTTGGGCGAAAATTGGGTGATTCATTGTACCCCCTTTGGCAAAATTTTGGCTTACCCCCCCTGTCGTCAGACCCATTGCCTATCTCTGGATAATAGCTTAAGTATTGTCTACCAAAAAAAGTCTATAAATGTGCAGGGCACAATTAATCCATTGTATGTAAAAGGCTTTATCATCAAAAGCGTGCACACGAATCACTTTTGTGTCTTATCAAAGAACTTACAAAAGTTTTTTGTCTAAAACATTGGGAATTATATTATTTAAGTCTTCATCGGTTCTCATATTATTCATGAATCGTATAAATGATTCTCTTTTTGTTTGTTTGTATTTTAGATGTTTTTTCAGATCAATTATTGAGACTCTAATCGTACAAATGCTAGTTTTGTTCTATTAGTTAAGGTATGACTGAAGTACTGGTCTGTCAGTACAGTACAGATGCAGACAATTCTTGACTTTCATTATTCAAAGCTCAGATTAAGGGCTGATCTTATAAGTTGACTGCAATTTCTTCTATACTTTTACTTATTTTGGTTCTGAACTTATTCTTTAGTCTCAGTAAAGGAGCGAAAAATCAATTGAGCAAGAATATATATAAACGTCTGTTTTCTGTTAACAAAATTTTCTTTTCTTCTCTCAATGTGTGTTAGAAATCACTCAAATGTTAACATCAGCTCTCGTGGAATGCCTTTTAGTGCCACTACTCTCTCAGTCGCTCCAAATCATCTCTCTCTCCAGCTCTCTCTCTCTCTCTCTCTCTCTCTCTCTCTCTCTCTCTCTCTCGCTCTCTGCCCTAACATTCACGTAATTAATAATTTCCGCACAGAATTGGATGCAAACATGACTGATGTGTTGAAGAATTCGTTTTTCACTTAATTAGTCTATAAATAGAGTGAAATCAACAAAAATTCAGAGACTTTTTGTTTGCACTCATTTTGATATTTTTTTTGTAAAGAATTTTTTGAATTTATAACCGAATTCATTGAAATAATTGGAGTGAAAGCATATTTCATTTATCTAAATTATTGTACAATTTCATTTCCACCCTGGATATTGTAAGCCTGGTCTTTGACACTCTTCTCGTCAGCCAAAAAATAGAAAACAGTCCGCGAATACAAAAAATATTCTTTCAATAAATAAAGATTTATTTCAGTATTTATATAAGAATACGGTTTTAAATATCCATAGATTAAGGCATTAGACTATTCTATTCAATAATAAGATCAGTAATGCTTTCTATTCTGCGTGTCAGCGGACTTGCGGTGGATTACAGTGCTGTGGATTATATTGATACTAATTCTGTGCCTATGATTGTATCAGAATTACAGAATATTCATGAGTCATATAGTGAACAAACAGGTTCTCAGAAATATTATAAAGTTTTATGATTTGATTCATTCATCTAATATAAAATTGGTTTCAATATAAACAGGGATGAGGAAGGTTAGAACCTATATTGTACAGTTAGTTATTAATATTAGAAATCAATTCAGTATCTCTGGTACATCGATAGGCAATGGGGGTATGGGGGGTATACTGCCTTTGGCTGAGACATACCCCCTCAGTTTTTCGATAATTTGGTGGCAAAAACTCGAAAATGTGGCCCTTTTGGGCGAAAAAAGTGATTCATTGGCAAAACTTTTTGGCTTACCCCCCCCCCTGTTGTCAGACCCATTGTCTATCTATGCTCTGGTAGTTTATGTTAAGCTCACAAATCAAAAGCTCTATTCGTTATCTCTACTGAACGTTAACTGAGTTTTTCAATTACTTTCATTACTAGACGTACTGTTTATATGGATAGATGGCTGAGTCTGTTTACATAATATCTAGACTACAGTACTGATACAGTACAAACATAACATTCATTAATATAATGACGATTATATTGATTTTAGAAAAAATAACTATATATAAGCTGACAATTACTATCTTCTGCTAACTCTACTCATTCAAACTTTCCAGTTGTCACTGTACTAACTGTCAATATTAGTATTACTTTATGTTTGAACTCATTTCGTAAGCTTAAAGATTAACAGAAAAATAATCTTCTATTCACTCATTAGTATAATTTTGAGGATATCGTCAAACGTTAGCGTTCAGTAGTTTTCTCTGATGTATGCCTAAGAATATGTGGATCTGTACTTACATTAATGAACTAACTCTCTATCCATTGGCCACTCTTTGGGCACAGAGTATAATAATTGATTCAATTTGTAGGACGTATTCATATAATTATATAGAAAAACATGAATTCATTAGATTATTCAATAATATTCATCCGAACCATAAATCGATACAAACGTAGAAAATACTGCAATTTTAGACTTATTTTGATGAATACAGAAGTACTTTATTCGAGTGTTTTATCGACTAAAGAAGTGAAAGAATATTCTTGCTAGTTCTGAGATTACAGGTAATATAATAATTAATACAGACGTATGAAAGACATGTCTGTCTGTAGTGAAGATAATTAATGGCAAAAGAGTACAAATGTATGAAATGATTTGATTTGACACAAATATCAGACAAAATCTAATTAATTCGAAATTGAATGCATTTGTGTCCACTGTTTGTCAACGAAGTAATTACCAAGACACTTTCAATCCTGACTTCGCAATGATGTGGATTAAAATTGTATAAAATATAAAATTCATTAATAATTTTATTTTTTTCATTTAATAATTTCAGAATATTATAGAGAACCATTTATTTAACATAGAGTAACCATGCACATTTCAAATATCCAAATACATTTTGGCCATCACTTGACAAATAATTATTATATAATATAATAAATTCTATTTTTAATATAATTTCTTTTTTGATGTGAATTATGTATAAATTCAAAGTAAATGTTATGTAATTTTGTCGGAAAAATACGAATTTTGAAATAATTCAGTGATTTGTGAACTGAATGAAATATTTTTAGAGCAAAACATTCAATACTACATATACTGTCTGTATATTTATTGCGAAACTTTAATTACGTGACTATTATTTTCCATCATATAAGCAAACAAGTCGTTCAGAGCGGCGATAACATCACACAAGAAAACAATTTATATATATATTTCTCTATAAATTATATATATATTTAAGGGTTGGCTCTTATTATTGCGGAAAATCTCGAAAATAATAATAATTTTCAACTCCTTTTCAACGGAAAGAAATAAAAATTAAATTAAGATAAACTACAAAAAAGCACTTTTTATTTAACAGGAAATAAAAGGAGTGTCTCATCAGTCGAGAGAGAGTGAAAATATAACAAAAGTATTAATAATGTTAAAAGTTTTTCGACGAAAAAAATGATTTAATAAAAAAAGGAATTCTTTTTGTTACAGAATTTCTCTATTGTTAAACAATAACCACCTTTTTTGCTGCCAATTCATTCACTAAAAAAATATTCTGTTGGTTCGGAAGTTAGCACAGAATAAGAGTATAAGAATCGGTTGGTATTGTATGTATTGATTGGCGTGTTATGCAGTCGAATGGCTATCGGAGCTGAGCTGTGTTTAGCATTTTATTGAATCAATAACTTCTTATTATCGTTGCACAAGTATTGTATATTAATCGTCTAAACACCCCATTTAACTAATTAAACATTAATCCCTAAAGTGGGACACGAATGGCATCCGATTATAGCGAGTCAGCTCTTCAATAGCGAACATAATATTAGGCCAAATGTAAGTCTAGGGATTGGAAACTATCTATAGATATAAATTACAGCCATATATACAATACTGGACTGTAATGTATCTACAAATATAAAGTAACACTAATAGAGAGGTCAATAAAAGTTTCGGATTATTATATGACTAAAGCCAATGATGCACCCGATGTGAGCACCGATTTGAGTGATGGTGCTTTGCATTAGCCCATAGATAACTGGTTTGACTGTAAGATACAATAATATATTAGCGTTGGATTCTTGCCTGTACTGAGACTGTACTAACGGAACGGTTGTTTATCTCCTAATATGGAATCCTAGCTCTCATTTACTGTTATATGACTTACAGGGGATAAAAATTAAAGAGTTTATAGACTATAAAGACTATAAGGACTATAAGTTCATAAGTTATGGTTACAAAGAAATGTTGTACCGCTTGTAATGGCAGTCATTTTTGAAATAACTATTAAATATTATTTTCTTTTGAGGATATGATGTTATGGGCCATAACAACAAAGTTCACTCCTGACATTTATTTCATCAAAGTGACCACACTCACTTTTTCTTATGACATTCAATTCTTAAAAAAACCTTTTCTGATTAAAATCAATAAAATGTGGCAGAAATGCGATTAATCTCAACTAAAATAATTATTTCATAATAAATGTTTCAGTATCATTTTGGCTCCAGAATCTATCCTACCCTACCCTTATCTACCCTTACCACTAAAGCTTGAACTTAAAACTTTTCAATATACTTGTCCACTTTGCACCCTTTCTTGGCTATCCCTAATTTTAGTCGCAATGCTTATACATTTTGGTTGTAATAAAAGATAAAATATATGACAACACATTGTATGTGCGAAAACATAACTAACAGTCATAACACGAATCACATATAAATTGCAATTTATTAATATTATAAATGTTTGCAGAATAGTATGAAATTTCCATTCAGTTATATTTAGCACTGAATCTCACGGATGCCAAACAAATCGGAATTAATCTCTCGTTTATACACATTATTGTATGTTATGTTTAATACATTTTTAGCGAGTATACTCGCTTATATTCTTGAGAAGGTGTCTGTCTGTCTGTACGTCCGTCTGTACGTCCGTCTGTACGTCCGTCTGTGCACCATTGTTGTAAAATTTTGTAAATTATACTCATTTTTAGATTTTCAAGTTTTTCAAAAATTTGAAAATTTACAACAATGTTGTGATTGTTAGTACAGCTAAACCAGTGCTACTACAGATAAATACTATAGATATGATTACCGATTGTCCCAATTATCTTCTAATGGTCAAAATTATCACCATTAGATCCCTGGTATACTCGCTGGTAATAACGATCGTGCTTGTTTACGATTGCATTCAATTTATTTAACAATAAATCAATTTCTGTATTAAAACAGAAATAATTACATAGAATATGAATGAATGCTTCAGTCGATCAATAAATCACTAAAGAATATAGAGATCCAAACAGAGCTCAATTGTAGAGCATTAGAGAGTTACCAGATGCAAATCTGTTAACAAGCATGTTCGCGAATCTTACCCAGCAACATTATTGATAGTGTATTATTGGTTTCAGTGATGGAGTGTACTTTACATGTACACAGCTCATGTAAATTATGTGCACCAGGGGCAGCAAGTTCCTCAAAAAAAATCATCCTCTGTTTATAATAGATTAGCTAGGTTCACTAAATAATTATATTTTTTTGAAAGAATAATAATTTTGATAACAAATTATTCAAATATTTATAAAGATTTTTGAAAAATCTAAAGAATTTACCGAAAAATTAAATTATTTTTACAGAATTTCATATTTTAAGCGGATTTTAGCAAATATTGCATTAAATCTAATAATATATTAAATTGTTTTATGTTTTTATTAAAGATATTCATAAATCGTTTCAATCAAGTTATGAAGAAGTGCTTGAATTTAAGCACAAGCTCTTGAGATTTTAAATATAATCTGGCTGACAATATGGATCACCACTCCCGGTAATATGACATTTGGTTTTCATATAACATAAGGTCTTATTTAGGCCTCTATTCTAAATATAGTGAACGTTAGGCACAAAAGTGTTTAGAAATACATTGATATCTTAGTGCACGTAAAACACGCACATTGTGTTTGGATAAAAAAAATGTAGCCGGGCTAACATCACAAAAGAAAGCCGTTCAATATGATTGTCCGATTGTAGTGAACGTTGTATTTAATATGAGATCATTTATCACACGATATCGACTGTAATTTGATATATAGTTTGGCAATCGATTGCCTGAAAAACAAGGAATAGTTTTTACATTTCTTGTTATTTCTATCCTTTCTTTTGGTCAAACCATAAGGTTTGGTAGAAGTGATAAAAAATTACTGGACTTTTAGTCAATTTTTCATTTATTTTTATCATTTATTTCAGTTATTTTTATTCGAGTAAATATCGATTCCGATGTAAAGTCTGACTCAATTTTCTGCTGAAAAAATCATTTATTCTCTTCTCTGCTTTCGATTCCTTTCAAACTCACAATCAATTAAAGCGATTGATTGGCGCAAAAAATCTCGATTTAACTTATTTTTCGGCTTTTCTGGCAATTGTGTAACATTTGTTGAACATTTAGTTACTATATATTCCTCTAAAACCACAGAATATTCTATATTTTGCTTTAGTTTATCGCAGATTAGTAAAGAATTAAACTCTGAATAGCATTATAATTGAGATTTATTATACAGAATATTCTGTATTTATGTTCTAATTATAAATTATTTCCATTTGATTATATGCTAATTAATGTTTATATTATTGTGGTTTCCATTCAAATAGTTTATAAATTGTGTCAGCACTAGGAACAAGTAAAAAATTCCTTGAGCAGTTACTTTGCAGAAAAGCCTGAAAAATCCCTGCAATCTTTTCATTCGTATTCATTGTAAATCTTTTCCAAATTTTTCTCGACTTTTAACTAAAAATTCAGATATATTTGAATGTGATATAAGGGTTGAACTAATCTTATTTATATTGACTGCAAAACTTATAGTCATATCTAAATAAATATGATCATGGTTCAATTTTTAATGACGTGTGACTTGAATCAAATATATTTCTAATGAGTTATTTTTGAATATTTCTGAGAGATATTTCATATAAAATGCAAAATACTCTGCTTAGGGAATAAAGTAAGGATTATAGTCATCACTTATTCCATAAATATTTGTTTAAGACTTAAAATACATTAAAAGCGCAAAAATGTAACGAATTTTCGCATTTGTTTATTATTAATAACATTTGTATGAAATTTGATTATTTTTATATACAGTTAAATAAATAAGTTATAAATATTTAATCTAATCATTCATTACTCAACTTTTCATTATAAGTGAACAAGTTAATTGGATTTTATAATTGCTTCGGGTCGAATTTTTGTTTCTGGAAAAAGAAATTCTATTCCAGCACATGTGCTGTACAGTACAGGCGTTAAAGTCTTTTCTGTTATCCCTTTCTTGAGGTTTGAAAAAATCCGAATAACAAAACACGAAATAAATCATTATTATTAATGGCTCAGATGTGCAAGCTCAGATAAGGGCTTTTGTCTCAGTCCTATTTGGCTAACAAATGGACTAATTCATGAAATCTCTTATTGACCCGATCCTTTTGAATTTATTGTGTGGCAGCAAATAGGGTCAATTCTAATTGAATTCTAACTCAATCGAATGCAACATAAAAAGACACTGGTATTATTTGATTCAGAAACAGCAAACTTGACCAAAGTAATTATTTAAGTAAGCCAGCTTGCTCATACCTTATTTATTGTTCTGGCTTCTATTCAAAAGCAGTAATCATTACACAGAATAATATCGTAAATCTTTATATTTATTCCGAATCATATATTTTGATCATTTCTGATGACATTCACAGTTATATCTGATTTATTTATGTATTGTTTTTCTAGAAAATTCATTCAATTATTTATTGCTTTCATTCAGTTTATAAGAAATGAATATAATTTTCTTCACTAAAAATATTCAATTTTATTCATAACTTAATTCGAGTAAAACTGAATAAAAAATTATAAAATTCTGTTTCGGTATTCATTCGTACGATTAAATAGTGTAAAGAAAAAAAAGAGCAAATTATTCATAGCAGCCAACCATCCCCTGACACCCATACAGAACACATTGATAGACATGCAGAATGAGATTATGTCATATTCAGGACAACAGATACCGAGACGTGAAATATATGAAATTCTTGTGCTGATGACAACCAATAGTTTTTGCATTCATTTGAAAATTCAAGACTAGTTTATACGATAGTCTCTATCGCTTGCATACAGTAAGTACTGTAAGTACTGTAAGTGAAGAGAATATTCTCAACAAACGAATTAAGTCTACATTTTTATCTACAGTTTAACAGTTGATTGGAATTTAGAAAAACAGAATATTCTTTATTAAGTTCACAGAGAATACACTCGAATCACTTGCTTTGCATAAATAATCAGAGATAACTTGATTTAAATTTATTTTCATTTTCTACTCGTTTACACTTTATATTTGTGTTCACTTCCTATTAATTCAATTCAATTATAATTCATATAAATATATGAATTTATATTTATTAATATAATTATTATTTTTGATAATAAAACGGAAATATATATAAATGTGATATAAGCTGGATATAAGATTGAAGTCATCATGGGAAAATATATATCTATAATGTTAATATTTATTCTGTTCAGTTCAATATTAAATATGTGAATGTCTGCAGGCGTTCCACATATGCTAAGAATATTCATCCAATTTTGCTCAGACGTCAACTTATAACTAGTTTTTATTGCCGACTGTTTCTGTAAAAAATATTTTATCGACTCTTTTGAAAATCAATTCTTTTATTCATTTTTTATATATTTTTTTTCTTTTATTTTACTATTTTTTCACTCTTTCTTTTGAATTGAATATTCAGATGAAAACTATTTTTTTTGTTTAATATAAAAAGAATAGAAGTTTTAAACTGATATTATTTATGTTTAGCCAAGGGATGGATCAAATGGAAAGAAATATTAGATCCAAACCAGAGTTGGCCACAAGTAATAAAACAATATTCAGAATAAACTCCATTTTTGTCCACTTCTGCCTGAATCAAATCCATTATATTTCAAACACAATTTTATTGGTATTTGATTACAACCTCTTTTTTAATGACAAAAAAACAAAAATATATAAAAACTATAAAATAGAAAATTCAATTCAATTCAAAATTGAGAGAGAGATAAGCTCTGGTCAACTCTGAAATATATTTCTATATATCTTTGCTATTTTTAAACTTTAATTTAAAATCAATATGAATTGTCATAACGTATATACGTATAACCAAGATCAATAAACATGAAAAGAAATGATGCGCATCTCAAAAATGTAAGGGGGTATTTTGAAATTTTATCCAAAATAGATTAGGATAGATATCAAGTTTATTATTGCTGTGATTTAGTTTAAATCTTGTGCTGTATAAGCCTTGCGCATTCATCATTGAAGTATGTTGTTTTAAGCATCGATTACCCTTGATACATCTGAAGTAATTCTCAGCTGATTCTTACATTTATTGTATAGAAATATAAACTGAAATAATAGTAAAAATAAACTGAAATTTATGTTTGACTGAGAGACCAAACATATGTAGAAAAGCCGTTCTTCAGTGATATAGCAGTCAAACTAAATTTCAAATATAAGTGCTTTTAAGGCTCAAAAGTATGAATTGAATAGAAAGGGAAGTCAGGATTGTTTTTGGCCACAAATATCATTCGGAAAAATAAATTGAAAACATATGCGATTGTAATAAAAGGATATAAAACTAAACATTTTTTGAATACTTCTAAGAATTTGTTCGCTTCAGTCCTAACAATAATATACTTTTGCTGAAAAAAATTCATTCAAGTCTATAGATTTAGAGAATAGTACCCGTGTTAGTTATATGAGCAAATAAAAGTCAGCAATGTTTAATAAAATATCCTGCTGCATTTTATTTGAGCCTATAAACTAGCTCTACTAATCCATTGCATAAAATTGTAAAAACACCACAACTTTGGTAATGAATAAATGATTAAATGTATCGCCGGTATCATGAAAAGTGTACAGGTCAAATAGAATGTTGACTAGCTTGAATGAACATTGAGTTTTAATTTTTCATTTAACGGGATATCGCTTTCAATTTATGTAAAAGACTTTTCAATAAAAGTGACCTAGCTTATAAGGATCATTAGTATATAGTATGTCTGGTTCTCCTATATATTGATTGAAAATATCTGTATAAGAGATGGAATAAAAGTTATATTTGTCTATTCATGTATTGAATGCAAACTATAATACAGTATATGTTATACAGAATATGTAATAAAATGTTCTTATGATAAGTCAATATTGTATTTAAGTTTATCCCGCATTGCATTCGTACGCAACGAACGGCTCTTATGTCTAAACGAATAAATTTCCTGTTTTTCTGCCGAATATCGAAGACTGAGTCAAAAGGATAAAAGATTTGCCTCTTATTTATTCTTCTCCTTTAAGATCTTCACCGCTGGGTTTTGCTGTCTTTCCTCTACAAGTAATATAAAGTACACTGAAGTTATTGGTGCAGAAGAACAAACATATTATACCAGACCAGGTCTTGTCCTTTTTGCGATTCAATAAGCTCTTAAAGTCGAATATAACGGAAATTTAAATATCATTTACTATTTTCAGACATCCGGTGCACATCTAATGGCACCGAAGGGTATATTTTCAGTTTAATTGTTTAAATTAACCAAAATTATACATAAAATAAGGCTTCGAATCGACTCAATTTGACCAGACTCAATTCTCTGGAGTCATTATGGCTGCTGCTTTTTTCCATTTTACTCAACTAGGTAACTCCCGGTAACTCTTAGCTGACAACAGCTTGTCTAAAATGTCAAGTATTCAGTCAATGAAATTATTTTAAATTACTATATGTTAGACAATATGTGCATAAAATTTGCAGTTTTATGCAAATATTACGTTACAGCTTGTGACCACCTTGCTACACACTTTTGACTTATCACCCGTGTAATTATGTTTGACTTTTATCTCTTGTATTTGTTTGCTTTGGATATAAATTTTATTTATTTTTAATCAATTTTCAACTCTATTGACAACACATGTAATCATAAATATTATATAATAATAGTATTAAGAAAAGTAAACCCGAATTGAATTCAATATATCAGTTGGTCTTTAAATAATAATTAAGACATAGAATAACGAATCGATTCATTAGAAAAGATGTCATAAACTCAATATTTCACATATTTCATCCACCAATTAATATAAGACAGAAGAAATTTTTTTGGCATCAAATCAAACATAAAATGATAAGCAAAACAATAAACTGTAAGAAAAAACATAACATTTTCTTCTGACCGACTGTTGTCTAAGTATTAAATAAATAGTTATTTCATTTGTGTGTCCAAAACGAAAATGACATTAACTGTAAGAACTCAACACTACTGTAGCTTAAAGTTATTCCTTAGGAATTACACAAATAGTCTGAAATATACTGAACTCAAACCTTTGCTATAATACAACAGAACAGACATTGAGAGGAAAAAAGAGGAATTTATTGATAGAGAAGAATATATGAGAAGATGTTTATAGAAAATAATAGAATATAAAGCCATTACTAACCGGTATCTCTGTTCGTGTATAACAGATGAAGATTAAAATGTCTCGGATTATATATTTAATAGCTTCTGTAATTTAGGCCGTTTTAGAAGTGTTTGTATTTTTATTTATCACTTCTCAAAATGTTAGCGATTCTCACGTCTGGTAAATAGGAATACATATAAAACATATTAAACTTTATGTTCGACTGTTGTCAACGAATTAGCCATTGATTTGACAGAAGTGTCAGAAAAAATGATTTGAAACAAAAACTATTTATATAATAATTCAAATATATTTTTTCACTCACTCTTAATATACAGTCGGTTTAGATTCTGGTTCTGATTCTACTCTTATTTCAGAGCACTCGGAGCAATTGGTCTGGATCGTATTACTAGTTGATGCAAAATGAGAGGCAAAAAGAGAGAACTGAATAACACATCAGAAAAAAAGTAAGATTTTATGTCAAATATATGGAGAGATAGAAAGTGAGGAATAGATAGAAAGCTATAATTTTTCGCATCGTTGTCATCATATGTCTGGAACACAACGTTCTGTTCTCTACTACTCGTCAGATGTTGGCGTATGGATGAGAGCTTCGGCTTCTAGTGATGTGTGCGATCTGTGTACTGTATGTGTGCTGTGTCTGTGCTCTGTATACTGTGTGCTGTGTCTGTGCTGTATGTGTACGCCTTTGCGCTATTAGAGCGCACAGAGAATCGCATCTCTATTTCTCATAGCTTTTCCAAACAACAAATCTTTAGCTAAGACTGAGAGAACTGTTAGGAGGAAAGGGATAGAGTTGAGAGCAAACCAGAGATGTATCGATTGATCGGCTACTATAGCAACCAGAATCCAGAGGCACAGTAAAGGCGCTGTGCGATAGAGAAACATATAATATTCAATCGTATGTCATATATACGGAGAGCACTTATATATGCATTGAGAGGAATGGGAGAGAGGACAGGGAGCAGAATATTCTAAAGAAATCGAGAGAACTTACACACATTTACGCACATAGTGTATAAGCGCAGGCATTCATTCAGATTGCTATCAACTTTATTGGTATCAGAGATACAACACTATAACACAACCACTCGTAAGGCTTTCCCAGCGATTGTAAGATCACTACTACACGAATGAACGCACAAATGAGTGGAGAACTAGTAGTTTATGAAATTACTGATTCTATCAAAATTTTTATTCATTATTCAATTTAATAACATTTTTGTGGCGAACCGTTAGTTTGGAATAGCTTTGAAATTTTATTTTATTCAAACTTTTTATTTTAAAATATTCATCTAAATTGAGCCTACGATCATTTCTTCAATAGTGTTAAATCACAACTATTAAATGAGAAACAGGGTACAATGCCTTTAAGCTAAGTATTTATACTGGATGAGTTATTATGCAGTATATTCTGGATAACATTTTATTTTGTGATTCTATGCAGACATAATTCAATTGAAAAGTATTCTGTAATTTAGGCGAACGTAACGAATGGACGGATTTATGTGTGAATGCAATTGAATTTATTCTATTTGTATAATAAATAGATTTAAATGAAACCTCAACACTGCTCAACACTGAAACCTAAAATGACCTGAAGTGCCTTTTCCGGTGAAATTTCTCAAAACAATAATCTGAACTCTCTTTGATTTTTATTCAGGGGTGAACAGACTCGCTCGGGCCAGGGGGGGGTCAGCC
>JAQIWA010002382.1:0-13531 GCA_034693305.1 Eueremaeus valkanovi
AAATTTTTAAAATTATTAAAATATTTTCAACATTCATTTTATAACCACTAAAATAATTAATAACAAGGAATTAATAAAGTTAAAATTTTATTCATATCTGAAAATTCAACCTAATCAATCTTATGAAATAGATTACTTTAAGAACAAAATTGATCACATCTACAGTTAAATTCAAAAATGTGTGTTTCAAACTGAGTAATACCTGTTATATATTTTGTTAATAATGTCTTAACTCTTAAGATAATTTCATATCAGTTTGAAATCAAATGAAATTTTGACACAGCAGTTGAGATTAAAATAATTTTGTGAATAAATAATTAAACTTTTATTCAAACAATTATTTGTTTTAAAATTTATAAAAATCACCGAAAGAGATAAGAATTCATCAAAAAAATAAGAATAGGTATTAATCAGTTCGATGCACATAGTTCTGGCTACTTTTTACAAAGTGTAAACTGTAATTCAATTACCGTATTCCCGCACAAATAAGACAATCGGTGAAGGGATCGATCTTCAGCCCAGAATTACCACTCTCTGCGCGCACACTAACCAGTGAGCTATTGAGACGCTCTATAAGACATTGAGATATTTAATATTAAAATGTTCAAGTTACCGAAATACTGATAACTGCTTCTGATTATAATTTAAAAACTGTAAATTAAAAGTAGTTTCAATCTTGTAAAAAAAGGTTTGACAGCCAGAGTTATATTAATAGAGCCTGGCTAAAATTATTAATAAAAATATAAGTTCATAAATTTTTATTAGTTTTATTAATTTTTGGTCTTCGATAGACTATTAAAATAATAATAACTTAATGGTTGACAGAATAGAGAATTTTTCATTAGTTTAGGGACAGAAAAAAATATTTATTTAATTCTCTTCCATATTCTGATTGCTTTATTTCGTGGACGCACTTCACCCCCGGATACAGTGAAGTTCAATGAATATACCAATGTATTGACATTACCACCACTCCACCCTGTCTCAATAAGCCTACTCGTTACTCCAGGATTAATATGCATTACTGTGTTAGTATAATCGTAGCGATAATGCATTGATCCGACATTGATTAACCTAGGAGAATTTTCTGATTGTTCCCTATCAAAAGCAGCTGAACCACCACCTTCTGCCCTGAAGAATAAGCCAGCATATTCTGAACTAATGTCTTTCCATTCCAGTGTTGGCCAAATTGATTTCGGCACTGTTTGACTCGGAAGCTGAACATAGACGAACCCAATTGGTACAGGCGAAAAATCTAATGTGTGTTCGAATAGATATAAATAACAAAAATTCAAGTTTGTGTTTTGAATCTGTTTATCAGTTTCTGATTTGGCTGTGAATAAGAAAATACTTACTGTAAGCGCAATTGGAAATAAACTACTAGGGGAGAAGATTTTCTTTCAAAAATTCAATTGAACATGCTTACTTGTTGTTAATTCAATTTTTAACTCTTCCAGATCTTTTTTGTATTTAGGCTCTAGTTGCTCGAACTTTATTTCAATCAATTTCATCCTTTCTTCAAGAGTTGTCTCACTTGTTGTAATTTGTGCTGAAAATGAATTGAAACTGTATTAAATTTATCTACCATATTTATGTTAAAAATTTTTTATCAATAATTACAAAAAAATTATATCGAATAGACGCTGATGCTTTGCGTATTAGCGTTGTATGTCATGTATTGCTATAACTAGGGTGCTTTATCTTGCACATGAAATATTTTTAAAAGCCAGTAAAAATTTACCAATTTACTTGTAATAATTGATCATTGGCACGTTAATTTTTAGCGAGTATACTCGCATATATTTTTGAAAAAGTGTCTGTCTGTCGGTCTGTTAACCAGTTTTGTAAAAGTATATTAATTTTGAAAATTATAATCATTTTTCTATTTTTAATATTTGAAAATATTTTAAATTTTTCAACAATGACTGCCACTATTATTACACCTAAAGCAGTGTTATTACAGATGAATACTATAGTTATGAATGAATACCAATTGACACAATTTTATTTATATTACTATATTATCAAGATAATCACCAATATATTTATTTTCTAATAGAACAAGCACGATTTTTTACATGAAGATAGTTTATGGTTGGTTTTAAAACGAATACGTAATACATTAAACTTACCTCTAGTACGAGTAGATATAAAACAGAGCAATACAAACATCGAAGACAAACTGAATGACATTTTTAGGCCTCAATTTGATTTAAATGCAATTTTAATAAATACTTATTAATTCAAATGATATGAATGAGTAATATCAGGAATAATATTAACCTTTTTCTAATCGAAATAATATTTCATAATTTTATTATTCATTAAAATATAAGCAAAAGAATAAATTTTTAATTAATAATTGCCGACTGAATAGAGATGAATAAAAATTATAAAGAGTAATAAAAATTATATTGGTAATAAAAACATAACATAACATTCCTCAAAACCAACATATTTCGGTGTTGTTTGATAGTAAATTGTACTTCATAAAAGAGATAGGCAATGGGTCTAACGACAAGGGTGAGTTCAGCCAAAATTTTGCTCAGAAGGGGTGCAATGAATCAATTTTTTGTTAAAAAAGTTCCTTTATTTTCGAGTTCCCCACAAAATCATAAAACAGAGAGGAGTCAGCACAATCCAAAATTATACCTGGTTTTACCCCTCCACATTTCATTGCCTATCTCTGGTTTCATAAAACATTTTTACTAATATATCCATTCACTTTATGAGTGGTAGCCATTAACAGGTTGACAACGAGGATGTTTGCTAGATGAGTTCTAAAGAAAGTGCTGATAAAAATTCATTTTACAACAAAATGGTCCTGGTTTTAATTTTTATATTTATATATTTATTCAATTAGTAAACTACAACAAAATTTTTACGTTCTTGTACGAAGAGTACAGTTTAGATATAATCAGGCACCGGCAGCTTTTGTATTTCTAAAGGGTCTAAAAGTAAGACTAATTACAAAATTCGTTACGAGTTTAAAAACAGTTGAGCACTTGTTTGACACTGAAGTGTGTGAACGCTATGTATTGAACTCATCACTTGTGCGAATAATCTTTATCTCAACTCTTATCTTAATAGTAATGAATCATGAATTACTAATGATCTGTTTGTGTGCCTAAAAATTTAGTCTATGGGATTTGTGCGCGCACACTTTTTGCCTTTGCTAGGATATAATCATTGAAATCATATCTCTTCCATATTCTGATGGCTTTATTTCGTGGACGCACTTCACCCCCGCTTACACTGAATTTCATAGATGTACCTGAACCAGTATAGCCGCCGACCCTGAGTCTTTTACTAGTTTCTCCGACGCTTAAATTCATGTTATCACCAAGATGATGGTCATAGTCAAGATAATTTGATTGGACACTAATTAATCTAGGAGAGTTTTCCGACTGTTCCTTCTCGAAAGGAGCTGAACCACGTCCTTCTGCCCTGAAGAATAAGCCAGCATACTTTGAAGTAATTTCTATCCAGTCCAGTGTTGGCCAAATTGATTTCGGCACTGATTGGCCCGGAAGCTGAACGTATATGAATCCAATTGGAACAGGGTTATTTTTGAGTTATTTAACTGATTCTTCCAACTTGAATTGCATTTTCTGGCATATGAATGGAGCATGCTCATCACATGGCACATTAGTCCATTGACCGGTTGAATTACTTTCATGAATCATTTGCACACATCTCGGGACTGAACTAATATACGACATTCCTTCCGCAAAATTAGTGTAACCAATTTCTGAATTCTTACTGTAAGCAGTGTCCATCCATCTGGACACAATGCTAATCGCAGTAATTTTTATAAATAGAATCAAGTTAATTTATCTAAAACATTAAAAGTATATGATGTCAGATATTAAGGGGGGTATTAGAGGTTCCTTTCCTCGAGTTACCTTTCTATGCTAACAGAAGTATAACAATCGTTGAAACTCCTAAAATAGCCTGATCCTGATATTTCATATACCAGTCCAATCCATACTTTTTCGGATATATTATGTGTTTTAAAGACTAGGTTTGACACAAATTGCTGTTCAGCTGATGAGCGAATTGTAGCCATATTTGAGCCCTTCTCTACTGCAATGCACGTCATATACGCTTCCAAAGCAGTGACTGACTTATCAAATACTTTAAAGCATTTTTCATCTCCATATATGGCCCAATCACCACAGGGTGAATCTATAAAATAATTATAAATCAAAAAATAATATCAACTTTGAAATTGGAAATGACCACCTATCTCCAACTAAAGTAACCAGATTCAATTAAGCTATCTGTATGGTATTTATTTAATTTGTTCTTCCTTATCACAGGAATTCACTCGAGGTTATGTATTGTCATTGTAAGCCATTTCAAATTAATTAATTGAAATAATCTTACCTCTGGTTGAATTAATTTCAGCTTCCAATCTATTCATATCGTTCTTGTTCTCAGCTTTTATTTCCTTCAGTTCTTTTCTGAATTCCATTTCAAGTAGTTTTATTTTCTCCTCCATTATTGACATGTCATCAATTGTTAAGACTGAAACTATCCAGAACAATTAATTTTAAATCAATTAACATTGCATCCAAGTTGTTCAGATTTCATCTTTTGCAAATTATCACCTAGGTCTTGCTTATTATTATATATATATATATATATTTTGAAACGGCAGAATAACGGATATAAAAGGAACAAGTATAAAATTTCCAAACAAAATTATTGACGTTCAAAAATCAAAATGTATTTCTACAGGGATTACCTTTTTTAACTTGGTCGGTGTTGAGTTTTTCTTATTTACATAAAGTACAATCAGAGTTGTCTCGTGGAAAATAGTCCAAAAGGGCCAAGGCCCAAATTTTGTAGGAGCATTAACACGATGATTTTTTGCTAGTACTGAGGTTTGACTGTATAAAATAAAATTAAACACCTTTGTATTTGGACGTTCGCCCTTTTGACTAATTTTTCAAAAGGCAACTCTGATTGTACATTATTTAAAATGGAAAAACTTATAATCGACCAAGTTCAAAAAGGTCATTCCCATAGTAAATGGGCACTATGAAAGTGAGTCGAATTGCTTATATAACTAATCATTTAGAACAATGTTCTCC
Organism: Eueremaeus valkanovi; assembly: GCA_034693305.1. NCBI lineage: Eukaryota > Metazoa > Arthropoda > Arachnida > Sarcoptiformes > Eremaeidae > Eueremaeus > Eueremaeus valkanovi. The sequence goes on from JAQIWA010002382.1 coordinate 5,100, forward strand.
AAACCTTTCCTTAAAGGACTGTAAACAAAACATTCATAATATCCTAGTGAGCCTGCTCATATATTTATTCAAATAAGATAGGTCACAATATAGTGTTAAAGTTTAGTAAGGACATTATTAGCTATTTTAGTAATTGAACGAAAAATATATATGAGTTGAGTCAATGAGAAAATTAAAACTTTCAAACTATTACAGTCAATTCTCGTTATAAGAAGCCAGGATATAGTGTACGCCCGCCTATTGTGTACACTGAAACTTGATTTGAAGGACTTCATTATACGCCAAAATAGTTATATATTAAACTCTCTATAGTGTACTCTCTTTATAGTGTACGGATTTCGCTTGCATTTGCACGTTTTTTATAACGAGAATTGACTGTACTTTTGAACATTTTTAATATGCATAATTCACATGCCATAAAGGACTCTCGTCATTTTTCACCAAATAAATATTTTTGGAGATGACTGATTTAGAAATATCAAATTTAGAGCCAATTATTTACCTTCGGATAAAGTGGTTCCGAAATAAAGCATTAAAAATAAAAATTTGAAATAAAATAACATTTTTATGCTTTTATTTAATTACAATTCAATATCAATGAATACGTATTCATCCGAACTAATACCCAATGCTTATAAAGAATATTTGTTTTATAACTTTTTCTAATCATAAAATGAATTATAAATATTTACAAATAAAGCCTGCCTTGGACTTTTGATATTTTAAAGTTTGACAAATATTTAGACAAATGTTTCTTTCATTAAAAACTTATTATCTTTTTTTTGCAGATTAACATAAATGTCCTGTATTTTTGATAAATTGCAGTCAATTACCTAACATAGCATTTTGCGGCACCAACACCAATTCGGGGACACTGTTGAGCCTCTGAAATTACGCTTGATTTGGAAATTGATTTATTATTCGTGAAAATAAGGATTGAAAGCAAGGAACAGCAGTCAGAATTATATAACTCGATCGAAAATTTTTATATTGATTTTTTAAAATATCATTTCCCACTAGAATATTAACAGTATCAATCTAACGAATTAGATAACTGTCAGAAAAAGTGATACTATGTATAGGCAAAGTCAAAATGTGTTTCAAACTCATTGATACATCTTATTTTCATTTATAGAATAAGTAAATTATGCATATTGTTAACTAGAATAAAATTTAATCAGGAAATTTCAACATCTTTTTCATTAAATTATTCAGCGTGATGGCAACTCTGTGTAAAGTTGACAAGAAGAAAATCTGCAAACTTGAAGAGCAACAACTCATCTGTCTGTAGAGTTAAAAAGTGAACTATTTTTAGGTTTAATTATTTATTTAATTAATATTTTTTACATTGATATTGAAAAAAGGTTTTGTAAGTAATTGTATTCCAAGTTGAATTCTAAGCTTAATCATGTCAGTCTTGTTATCAATATATTTGATTAATGCTTTTTTATATTCTAATTTTCAAAATCAATTCACTCTCTTCCATATTCGAACTGCTTTATTTCTGGGTCGTATTTCTCCAGTTGACATCGTGAAGCAATATTCTCTGACATTAGATTCCGGCAAAGATTTAGTTCCAGTAGAAATGCACTCACTGGTTTCACCATATTTTATATCCATGTGTCCAACATTAGGAATTTCATATCCATCTCTTGTATCTACACGAATAAACCTAGGTGCATCAGCTAATTGTTCAGTGCCGAAAGAAGCAGAACCACTTCCTTCTGCCCTGAAGAATAAACCAGCATAATCTGAACTAATGTCCTTCCATTCCAGTGTTGGCCAAATTGATTTCGGCACTGATTGATTCGGAAGCTGAACGTATATGAATCCAATTGGTACAGGGTTATTTTTAAGGCCATTTATTGATTCTTGAAATTTTGAATTTGACCCAGCTTGAGTTACTTTCAAATTAGTAATGGATTCATTCATATCATGTTTGAAATTTATGAGATTTTCCTGAAGACTGATAACAGACAAAGTTTGCATTTTCTGGCATATGAATGCACCATGCTTATTACATGGCTCATCACTCCATTGACCCGTTGAAGGACTTTCTTCAATCATCTCAACGCATGCATTGGTTTTACTATTTTTAGGCTTTCCTTTCGCCCAATTAGTGTAACCAATGTCTGTGTTGTCAATCCATTTATAGGATTTGATACTATATTTCGCTCCAATCCATACGTTATCCACTATTTTATGTGTTTTGAAGACTAGGTTTGACACAAATTGCTGTTCAACTGATGAACGAATTGTAGCCAACTTTGAGCTCTTCTCTGCATTAATGCACTCGATTTCCGCTTCCGGTTCAGTGACTGACTTATCAAATACTTTGAAACATTTTTGATCTTCATATACATCCTAATCTCGACAGGGTGAATTCAATGTTTTGTTTGTATCTTTAGAAAAAAGATTTGAAATTTGATACAATATTTGCTGTATTTTTACAAAGTTTGAAATGAAAACAGGTCACTTATTTCAATTAATCAACCATGACTAAGAAGATATAGAGCAAAAATATACGAATGTCTCTAAATTATGATCGCATTGATTCAAACACTTTAGGCATAATAGCCTAAAATTTCTTTACTATCTAAAGGAATATCTTTCCAGTCTTTACATCCAGACGCTTTTTTTTCTATGCTAGCCTACAATGAAGCTTCTCATCGAACAATCTCTTAAGTATTGATGTGCTAGTTTGCTATAGATCAAATGACCCCCTGATTTTTAAAATTGACAGATTACCCTCTCTTGTGATTCTTGTCATGTGCTTGATCTACATTTTGCAGAATTATTACACTTTTGACTCATTTCAATAGTAATCAATAATATTCACTGAATAATACTCACTCATAGAATTAAACTTAGCTTCCAATTTATTCATATCCCATGCGTAATTAATTTTCAGTTCATCCATATCTTTCTTGTTTATACTCTTCACATCATCCAGTTCTGTTTTGTATTTCTGCTCCAATTGTTGGAATTTCTGTTCAAGCTATTTAAAGCTGTCCTCAATAGTAGATGCAGTTGTTTGCGCATGTGCTGCAAAAGTATCATGGATAAGATTTTAATAAAGGTTGAGAATAAAAGTAAAATATATATATGAGCTCCACTTTATTAACAAAGTCGAGTTGAGAATTGATTTCGAATTGAATCAGCATGGTCTTAAATATATAATAAATTGCTCAGTTATATTGAAATTTGAAGTGACAGGGTGATGAAATAGTATTTTCATGAGCTAGAATATCACCATAATTACAATTAATTTCAAGTATTAAACTTACATTGATTATAGGTCGCAGTGAAACAGTATAATAAAAATATTAGTTTTATATGAAATAACATTTTTATGGATTAATATAATTATTAAAATATGAAAAAAATTATTATTATGAAAACAAAATAATAAGTTATTTATATTCGCTTTTATAGATTTTTCTGTTCAATATTTTTTTATAACAGGAAAAGTTTTTTTATTATTAATTTTACCTGCAGCTTTTGCAAAACAATCCCCAAGGGCAATAAACAAGATTAAAATATAATGTTATTTTAAATAACATAAATTTACCTTGTTCCCGCGCATTGAACGGATAACCATTACAAATTGAATAACTTGTACAAAATTTCAACTTAGCATTCGATTTATTCGAATAGAAATTAAGTTTTTATAGGCATAATTCATGAAATAGACATGATGGAAATGATGCGAAGATTCCTTAAACTTTAAAAATTTTTTTATATCTTGCTCATTTCACCTCAAATGGCATGTAGCAATATGCGTGCAATTATGGTATGTACCGAAAAATAATTTTAAAATCGCCACACTTTTGATCCACTTTTGATGTCATGTGAGTCTAAACGTCTGCTATTATTCAGCATAACAGTCAACTGTATGCATATTATTCAACTGTATGCAGTTGAAAGTTCTCTATTGATAAAAGGCTTAATGGATTACCCGGCACATCTAACTTTTCAATTTAATTGTCTCTACAATTCCTTAGTATTATTTGTGACTCATATAACATTCGACTTATAATTTATTATTAATGCAAGGTACTTTGAAAATTTTAGTCAATATACAAATATTATAAATAATGAAAATGATATTTTTCAAAATTAACTTCACTGCAACTTGTTCAATTATCAAATTGATGGGTAGTGATGCTTCTCAAAGACGAAATTCAAGTACTCAGTGGCTTACGTGATTTACATTCAATATTATCTCTAAAATAATAAGAAAAACAAATATTTTCATTAAAGCTGTTATTAAACACTTCGATATCTTTGAAAAAATAAACCACAAAAAATTTATTTTAGCAAATATTCATTTGATTTTATAAAAATAGTAACCAAGATTATGTAAGTTTTCAAAAAAACAAAAACTTTATTAAGGTACTAAACAGCTTTATTTGTCAGTAATATCCAAGGTATTGTTAGAAGTGTACAAGGTACAATTTCAAAAATTTTAACTAAAAACATAATTCAATTCACTCTTTTCCATATTATAACTGCTTGATTTCTGGGTCGTATTTCCCCTGCTGATATCTTGAAGTTCAAACAATAGTCTCTGTAAACCTCACCAGTGCTCCTTGTTCCAGTAGAAATGCACTTGCTGGTTTCACCGATATTTATATCCATGCTTCCAGCACTTCCGATTTCATATTCTTGTTCTGCATTTACTTTAACCAATCTAGGTGCATCAGCCGATTGCTCACGGCCGAACGTTTCGGAACCTTTTCCTAAAGCACGAAAAAATAAGCCAGCATAATCTGCAGATATGTCCTTCCATTCCAATGTTGGCCAAATTGATTTCGGCACTGATTGTCTCGGAAGCTGAACGTAGATGAATCCAATTGGTACAACAGGGTTATTTTTGAGATTATTAATTGATTCATTGACACTGTGTTTGAAATTTATAAGCTTTTCCTGTAGACTAGTAACAGACAAAGTTTGCATTTTCTGGCATACGAATGCACCATGCTTATCACATGGCTCATCAGTCCATTGGCCCGTTGAAGGACTTTCTTCAATCATCTGAACGCATGCTTTATCTGTACTATTATTAGGCTTTCCTTTCGCCCAATTAGTGTAACCAATGTCTGTGTTGTCAATCCATTTATAGGATTTGATACTATATTTCGCTCCAATCCATACGTTATCCACTATTTTATGTGTTTTGAAGACAAGGTATGACACGAATTGCTGTTCAACTGATGAACGAATTATAGCCAACTTTGAGCCCTTCTCTGCACTATTGCACGTCTCAGTTATCAAAAAAATGACATGATTCTAAATATCCTGGACTATACTATTCTACAGATTCTGAGGAGAAATTGGAAGTTAAAAATACATATGATTTTCGAAATTTAATATTTTTTTTATTCAACTGTGATTTTTTGTAGCAAGTATAAAAATATTACATTATAGACAAAATAAAAATAACATCGGTTAATATTATTATTATTTGAAACTATAAAATAATAGAAATTATATTAAGCTTTCCGAACTGTAGCAGAGTTTATATAATCTTTAAAAATCATTAGGCTAATTTATACAACATAAAATTGGTAAAAGAAAGCAGGGCGTAATTTTTTATATTCTAAGTATTATGAACTTTAAATTGGAACCACCCTTTTGAAACCAGTACAAAAATGTTAAATTAAAAATAGGAAAAACAGAATTATACACGATACAAATATTAAAAAAAGTTGCGTGTGCCAAAGTTAAGTTTGAATTTAACTCAATGTTACATATGAGCAAGGGTGTAAATGAAATTGGCCAACCTTCTGTTTTCCGAAACTATAATTACCTGTTTCTGAGTATAATATTTATTAATATTTTTAATTTGATTTACAGTTTATTGTCTTAAATAAAAAACTAAAATAAAAGTGAAATCCAATAAAAAGCAGTCATTAATCCAGTCGTGTAGTCATTGGAATATAAATACTTTGACTCTAATATTTGCGACTGACTGAATGGCCTCACTTGGCCTCACATGTCCTAACATTGCCTAACTTGGGCTAACTGGCCTTACTTCATCTTACTGACCTTATTTGATCTCGCTTGACCTATCTCGCCTTACTTGGCCTCACTTGGACTACCTTGGTTTCATAGCAACATTTGGGCTACCTTGGCCTCACTGGCTTAACTTTGACTACATTATGAGTTAAGTTAGGCCAGTTAGGCCAAGTGAGGCAATGTAAGGGCATGTGAGGCCATGTGTGGCCAAGTGAGTCCATTCAGTCAATCCCCTAATATTTGTTGAATCGTCATCAATACACGAACAGTGTGGTACAGTTTCTGTCTGTGCGGACAGCCATTCCGATACAAACATGCCATATCTGTACAAATGATTTCCGGCTGAATTGATTCGTAAACTTTGTGGTAGTTTTGCATTAATAACTAATTCGTATTTATTGTCGATTTTATTCATTTTATTCAAATATTTCTATGAATTAATAGTTTAAGAGAAACAAAGTTTAGTTGTCGTATAAGTGGAGTACACTTTAGTCTGACTAACAGTGAATGCAAAAAGTATTCTCACTTTCGCTGCTTTTCTGATATATTTTTTTTGCAATTTTTTGATTCGACTGCAGATAATATGCTTTTGAATAATAAGGCTTTTAATGAGTTCTCTTAAAAATATCATAAATGCAATACTGTATGTGCAAGTGTGAACTTGATACGTCCTAGGGCAGTTTTGCAGGATTTTATTGTTAATGTGTCCTGCGCTACATTCTAATTCAAAACAAATTTCATTTTCATGTTTTATTTGAAATTGCCATGAGAACACCCTTGCACATCTTATGATTGTACATGAAAAACTTATATTTATTTTATTTTGGAATTCATTTAAAAAATGATCAATAATTTAGAGATAAATATAACAACAAATTATTAAAAATAAGCGTGAGTGTAGGGTACATAAGTCAAAATTATATAAATCGTATGAATAATAAAAAAAATTTCTTAATTTATAATTATTTGTGTTTTTGTTTTGTTTTCTACCAAATATAGAAATTAAAACTGATTTCAAAATATTGAATCATTTAATGTTAGTCTTGTTATAAAAAGCGTAGACTTTTAATGAATTCTCTTCCATATTTTGATCGCTTTATTTCGTGGACGCACTTCACCCCCGGATAGAGTGAAGTTCAATGAAATGGGACCATGATCTCCGTTCCAACCTGTCCAAATAGATTTACTCATTTCTCCTGGGGTTATATTCATTAAAGTATTAGATCCATAATCATAATCGTTGTCAACACTTCCAACTCTGATTAACCTAGGAGAATTATCAGACTGCTCCTTCTCAAAAGCAGCCGAACCTCCTCCTTCTGCTCTGAAGAATAAGCCAGCATAATCTGAACTAATGTCCTTCCACTCCAGTGTTGGCCAAATGGATTTCGGCACTGATTGACTCGGAAGCTGAACGTATATGAATCCAATTGGAACAGGGTTATTTTGGAGTTGTGTGAGTGATTTATTGACACTGTGTTTAAAATTTTCAAGATTTTCCTGAAGACTAGTGATGGATAAAGTTTTATATTTCTGCTCCAGCTGTTTGACCTTAAGTTCAAGCATTTTAACGCTGTGCCCGATAGTAGCCGCCATTGTTTGCGCATGCGCTATGAATATTGACATGAAATATGATATGGGTTCAATTATGATAAACACTTACATTGAGTTATAGTTGTAATTAAGGAAAACAATAGAAATATAAGATTTATATTAAATAACATTTTTATGATTTTAGGTATTTATTGAATATTTATTTATTAATACTTATGAATAGAATATATTAAGTAATTTATGTTCGCTTTTATACCCTTTTCTTATCAATATAAGAATTTTATCAATTTATTTTGAAAGAATTTTGACAGTTGTCAAGATAACTTGCTCCAACACATTGAAAGCTTAAAACAATTAAAATTAATTTTAAAAAATTACACTGTTATAATTGAAATTTAAAATGTGCCATGTTTAATGATGCTGATATGCATTATATACAATTCGTCATGAAATTTATCTTTTGAACCATGGAAGTTTCGAAAGTAGGTTTATAATATCAACTTGTAAGTTTATGGTAGCTACAAGAGCATTCTTATTTCGAAGCTATCATTTTGACAAGTGTTCCTCATAACCAGATATATCAAGTGAAACAATTGACAGTTATAAGTGTGATAACAGTAGTACTTCATGTGCCCTACCAATAATATTGCTGTCAATCATTCAGTAGTCAATTGTTTACGTGATTGACATTCAGTATAATCTCTTAAGTAATAAGAACATAAACAAGCACGAACATTATTACCAGCGAGTATACCATGGATCTAATGGTGATAATTTTGGCCATTAGAAGATAATTGGGTCAATCGGTATTCATATCTATAGTATTTATCTGTAGTAACACTGGTTTAGCTGTACTA
>JAQIWA010002383.1:0-13525 GCA_034693305.1 Eueremaeus valkanovi
CTAAGCGAACAACAAATATCTGTAATATTCTGTTTGTTTGACAACAAATAATATGCGACTTATTATAGGACGCGCTTCACATCTAATATGAAAATTGAATGCATCAGTCAGTCAAAGAGGATTGGTACCAGGTCGCAACCACTGCGTCACCTGTGTGAGTGAGTGGTCTGTTTGACCGACTAAAGTGTGCTTTGTATGCAATAATGATTGGGTCAAAGTTGATGAAATTGGTTCCGGCTATTCATTTGAAATCTATATATAATTTGAATGCTTTTCAATGCCTTATAAACTGATTTAACGGAATACGAAAATTATGCAAAGGTTTATATTAAGGTTGTCCGGGTATTAGGTTTTAGGTATTGGATGATAACTGGAATTTTCATTAAAACAAAAGCATATTTTATATTATAATTTCATTAATAAATATTCACTGAATAAGCAAACACTCCATATATTACGGATTAAAGTTCAAATCACTTAAATTACATGAAAAAGCCAACTATTTAACCTTGATAAATAACTTGAACAGTTATGAGCAAGTTTTATCTAAAAATCCTGTAAATATGAAAATGCTGTGCATTGTTATGAAGATTAAGTCATCGCTTAAATGAGTCCACTTTTCTGCCGCAATGTATGACTGTCTCCGCTATCATACGAGGAATCGTAGTATCTGTCGCTCTGGAAGATGTATTCGGCGCTCAATGAGTTCGTCTCCAACAGTATGTTCGGGTGTTGGGTCAGCACAACTGTGCACTGCTGGGCACTCAAGTCATTTTATAATTAAATCAAGGACTCGTTCTTACCACCCAGGCAACATAGACCAAGCATATTATGCCATTTCTAAACCGATTAGAGGTAATATATTTGTCTGTCTGTACCCCCTTGCACGTCTCTAATTTTGAACCATTTAAAACATGTAATAAATATAATTATTATTATAACTCAATTGTCATAACATTCTAATGGAATAATTTCAATGAATTGTATGAATAACTCATTCAATAATTAATTTCTAAATAGTTTTATACAAAAACTTTTTGAATCAATTCTGAACTTTTGTGAAATTTCGTCTTAAAAACAAAATGTCATTCGTATTTGCATTGATCATATTTGTCTTTGCAAAAACAGGTAAGTTTTTTTTTCATTTGAATGAAAATTTTCGGCTGATTTTAGATTTTTTATACGTTTTTCCAATTCGATTACAGTCAGTCCGGCCGACGCCCTAAAAGATGATGAGGTAGGTTATCTATCCTATGCATATTGTCGGCCATACGTATACTTTCCAATTGAATAAAATTCTTAAATAAAAACTGTTTTATAAAAGAACAGAAAAATTGTTTGAATATCGACTGAATATATTGTAAATATAATTAAACTCTATTATAAGTTTGCAGCTTAGCTTGAATAGTTCAAAATATTTTTAACCCACTATTATGGGAGATATTTGCAAACGATTCAATCCATCGAGATCTCCTTGGGCATCTACATCTCTGACAAAAACTAGTTTTTTAAATGTTAGTAAAGGGCGCAATACCTCCCAGTGCCGACGTTCCCATTTTTATCAGAAAAATCTGTACAATTGTAAGTATAGATCCGCTAATACCCTCCAGCTATAAGTAAAGGCAAGTTCCTGGTCCATTTTCTCAGGTTTGCTTTCAAATGTGCTGATCAGGTATGCAATGGATTTCTATATTTTCATGAATTCATAATTAGATTGAATTATAAAAATTCTTGACTACTATATTAGTTTGCATTTTTGCTCCATTTTTGAGTTCAAGTAAAAGTCTTATACTTTTGACAATCATAACCCTGGTCAGATCTATACCTTGCATATATTAGCATAAATTAGTTGAAAACTTGTTTCGATGACTTGATTTTAACCAAGCATCGTCAACTTTTGTATTTCTAAAGGACCTAAAAGTAAGACTAATATCAAAATCTGTTACGAGTTTACAAACAGTTCAGCACATGTTTGGCACTGAACTCATCACTCGTCCGAATAATCTTTATCTCAACTCTTATTATAATACCGTATTCCCGCGCAAACAAGGGCATGCCACTATAAAGTGAATCATACCAGGTGCCCTTATACCCCGGGGTATAAGGGCATGCCACTGAAAGTGAGGCCAATTTTTAAAAATAAATTTTCATCGATTTGGTATATTTCACTATAAACCGGTACCACTCAAACTATTTATCAACACATGACTTATATAAAATTGATAAAACTTGGAATGCATGGAAAATTTATAGATTAGTATAAAGGATAAGAGTATATAAATATTTTGTTGTTTAATTTATTTGCAAAATTGTAGTCCATTTATATTAATAATAATAGTTCTAATAACAGTTTTATAGAATTGATACTAAATTACAAGTTTTACAGAAATTGAAAGAATTTAATGATAATAAATCATTAACAAGTAGAAGTACTGATCTTCCGTGAAGTTTAATTCAAAAATGTGAAAAACAGGAGATATTCCTTCATTGGTTGTGGATCACCGAACCAATGATCTACTTCATTCTAAATTACAATCATTATTATAACAAATCGAATAGAATCAGAGGAAGAAATAATTGATATTTAATTGAGATAATTGCTAAATATTTGAGTTTTTGAGAATAAAGTATCAATCTTTAATAAAGATTTTTGATTCACTTTATAAGGGCATGCCCTTAGCTACCAGGTATCCTTTTTGGATGAGCTGGTAGGTTTCACTTATAAGGGCTTGCCCTTGTTGCGGGAATACGGTAGTAATGATCTGTTTGTGTGCTTAGAAATTTAGTCTATGGGATTTGTGCGCGCACACTTTTTGACGAGTACTGATTATAACAATTGGTGTCAACTATTATTATAGGATTCATAAACAATATGTATTGAATCGGTTCTGAATTTACAACTAAAAGCACATCCTTTATAAGGGTGGCAGTGGTTGTCTTGGCCATAATATAACCTGTGTCACCCTGCTCTCATGCTCTTATGATAATTCAAGCAAATATTGTGACCCTGATATTATTACTCGCGGCTACACTCATAGGTATGGCTTGCGATATACCAGTTCATGACAGTATAGGCGCACTGTTAGCACTATTAAGCTGGCACTTGACTTAATCTTAGGATCTGAGACAGCTCTTTTTGCAGCAAATTTTCAAATAGCCTGAGTCGAACTTTCGCTTTAGCTAGACGCTTTTTCAATTTATGAGTAGTGAGCGACTTCCCAATCAACTGAGCAGTTGGACCGACAGATTCTATAGTTTGTGTGCTGTTTGGCTCGAATGCAATAATACTTTTATTTGAAATTCATTGCCATTTCTGAATGTATTGTATTTGATCTATATTTGACCTTGTACTCTACTAGCCGGCTATAAATGTTGTGGCACTGGGGAGACCGGCTCAAATCGGGGACTTGTATGATGCCCGTATGGACGTATTCACCGGCATCTCTGTGTTCACAACCCATATCCCCAATTCGACAATCACTACGATTCCGATTACGCAAACTATTAATAGACTTGATTTCGAGAACTCACTCCAACAGAAGTTCAATGATTTTGATATCTCAGCTGAAGCAAAGATGAGTGTCCTGGGTGGACTGATAGAGGTAGGAGGTTCGGGAAAATTCCTTAAGGACATTAAAACCAGTCGACGCAGCGCTAAAGCCTCGTATATTGGAACTTACACTACAGTCTCTCAGCAGATAAGTATCAAAAATTCTAATCTGGATCCATTTTTAAATTTAAACGTGCTGGAACAAACTGAGGCAACGCATGTTGTCGTAGGGGTTCAATACGGCGCCAATATTGCTCTCTCAGTGGAAGACAACAATTCTGAGAACGAGGACAAACTGGTGATTGAAGAAAGAATGTGGGCTACATTGAAAAATGCTACAGCATTTGTGAGTGCATTCGGGGGAATCAGACTCAATATTACTGATGGACTGCACAATCAAACCCGAAAATACACTTTTAAATTGTTCGGCGATATTACTAATTATTATACCCCGCATAATATTTTCGAAGGCATTCAAATGGTCCAGTATCTACCCAGCTATCTTCTGAGAGATAATGACGGCAAAGGAAAAGCCATGAAATATAAAGTATACCCGATTATTTCATTAAGAAAATACAAAAATATACCGATCAAATCGAATTTCATTGTCAACCAACTGGTAGAGCCCAAAGTAGAACTGTTCGTTCAATTGTTCGATCATATGAATGATGTCTATTCGGAAATTCAGGATATTTTTAATGACGCAAAAATGGTTAGAGATTTTATTGCGAGAAAATCTTTCAACAAGGTATCCGATTACATTGATGATTTCAAACTGTATCAATTTCAACTACAAAATGATCTGGGGCAAAAGTTAATAGACTTTCGTTCAGGGAAAGAGGGGTCGACAGCACTTTTAGACCTGATCCGTTTGGCATATGATTCCAAATTTTTGAAAAATGACGATGCTCAAATGAAGCAAGAAATTGATTCCATTGAAAAGTCAATTTCTTTTTCGAAATATCTACGCACTTTGAATGTGACCATATTAGGCCGAAAATATACGTCGGATCAATTTGTTTTGATGAATAAGAACAGTGATGTCTATGTATTATATTTCAGTTTTGAGGACCAGGATATTTTGCAACAGGCAATATATATTTTCATCGACTTGCTACATAATAGAACCAGTTCAATGAAAAATGCAAAATATTCAGCCATCAACTATGAACTGCATAATGAAGAAAAAGCGACTTCAATTAATTCTTCCCTGATTATGTTATTCAAATCAGGTGCCATCCAGGGTGAATTATATTATCCGGAAACAAACAGAGGAAAACAAAAATTATTGTCATTGTATGATTTGTGGACGAACAAGGATGAATTTGAGTCATCTCTTAGAGGTATACTTGAATATAATTTTATTTATCGATCGATTGCGTCAAACCTTTGCGATCGAAATTTTTTCTGTTGAAACTAACTGGCTGCTTTATTAGTTCCCAAGCTTGAGGTCAATTATATATTGATTAAAGTTGATATGACAGTTTAGCAAGTTGAAGAAACTAAGCATGACCATTTGTTTTTTACATAAGCTTGAATATTTTGGATAATTTTTTTAACTGAATTTCTGATATTTCTACTTAACTTTGAACTATTTCAGAGTTAATCGGCACACAAGTTGTCAAACACTGTCCGAACATCATATCGAGAGAGCAATGGAATGCTTTGAATTATACCGAACGGCCCGTTAATAAGACTGCAATCAATAAAATATTTGTCAGCTTTACATATGATGGCCACACCTGCTATACTAATGATACGTGTGCCAACAGAATCAGATCAGTGCAAAGTTTCCATCAGATCTCAAGAGGCAATTCCTATTTGACCTTTGATTTCATAATCGGTAAGAATTTTTCATTGAGTATCGATTCGATTGATTTATTAAAGAGTATGTGGGTACTTTACAAAATATTTTCACTTTTCTATTAAAATGCATTTAATATCAGAATATATTCACAATTTTTAACATAAAAAAAAATTATTGTTTTAATGTTTATTTTAATCATTCATATGTTAGGAGGCATTGGGCAGGTATATGAGGGTTCGGGCTGGTATCATCAAGGCCAATACCCGATGGATTGCTTATGGATATTACTTATTGGTAATAATAACGATGAATATCCTGTGCCAGAGATGTTGGAGTCCTTAAAGAATATCATAGACTGTGGAGTAAGAAAGGGCTTCATTAAGAGTACATTTAGAATAACCATCTATCCTTAGCAAATCAGTGTGCCAATCTGTGCAGGTTGACATGTGTGATTTTGCTATATTTTTACAAGGAAAGTGATCTTTTGATAACATTTCAATGTGTTTTAATTGTTCCTAGTTTAAAATTACTACTCAAATGATGGACATTTGTGCAAAAATCATCTGCTCAAATTGTGTCCCTGTACCTTTTTTGAGCTTCGAATACCACTGGTTAACCATTATGTCTATGGAGTGTTCTCCATAGGCTAACTGTTAAGCATTATGCCTATAGAGAGCACTCCATTGACATAATGCTTATCAGAAAACGCATAAGAGTCGAGAACAGTATTTGAAGCTTAAAAAAAGATGCTGGGCACATTTTGAGCAGACGATTTTTGCACCAATGTCCATAATTCGAGTAGTAGCTTAAATTAGGAACAATTAAAACACATTGAGATGTTATCAAAAGATCACTTTCCTTGTTAGCGAAAAGATTTATTTTTATTCATACTTTTCTGTAAAGATTTTCAACTGATATAATTTTTGAACAATGTCAATTCAATCAAATAATCTATATTTTATCAATTATATTCTTGGTCTGCTCTAATTCTGTTTTGCAAGTGTTTTATCCACACATTGTTTAAAATATTCAAAAAGATTTGTGAAAAATCGTTTTTTAAATTATCAATTATTTTATTTAATATTATTGTAAACTAACTTCATTAGAATAAAACTATACCTGGCTCATTACTCGCATAACTTGTTTTACAAAAATTAGAAACAATCAACAATGCTATTACTTGTGAGCAATGAATACCAACGAGACCCTGAACAAGCTTGCAGTGATTGCCAGCATTACACTATATGTAACATTGCTGCACTAAGCAACCATTGTAGTGAGGGTATGAACAGGACCAATTTTTATAGGATCAAAAATGAACCGAAATTTCATTACTCTATAGATATTTAAAATCTTTATGATATAACTTGCGTAAAATATCTAATAGAAACTGGAATTTGAATGTAACCTTGCATGAATAAACTTTGAATTACTAATAAAATTTGGATTATTTTCCAGAAAATTGACAAATTATGATTCATACATGAATATTTAAAAATAAATTTTCTAACTGTAAGTACAGATACTTAGAGAATTCAATAAAGTATCTATTGAAAAATAAATGCTTCATTTTTGAGCTTAAATATTTAAGTTCTGTATTAATTAAATATTTGCATAAATATTTTGAATATCTATAGAGTAATGAAACGGTTCATTTTTGTTCTTATAAAATTGGTCCTGTTCACACTCTCACTACAATTATTGCTTAGTGCACCAATGTTACATATAGTGTAATGTTGGCAATCACTGCAAGCTCGTTCAGGTTCTCGTTGGTATTCATTGATCCCTGAGTAATACTTATGTTATTCAAAGATATATAAAATTGTTGACTGATCAGTTGTGAGTTCAGATATATAGCTTTATATTAGGATAGGAAAAACCTCGATAGTGTGGTAATGTTTTGAGCCTAGTAGCTTTTCTTCTTTAAAAATCTTTGTACATGTTGCATTTTAGCTCAATTGCCATGGTCAAACATATTGTTCTCTAGGCTCACCTCCGCAAGTTGCATAGTCAGGGAGAAGTATTATTGTGCGTATTTCACTACTTGTACTGGGTATAATAGAGAAAAATTTATGTTGCACAGGAAAGTGGGAAGTGTTAAATATTATATTATTTAAAACTATGTCTATTTTAACTGTCCTTGCTCGCAGACAACTTGTTCGATTTAATGAGCTTAGGAAGTTGGCATCGAAACTACAGGGTTATGTTGAAAGGCTAATTTTGAACGATTTAAGACAGTTCATTTGAAAAGTTTATTCCCTCATTCACTGCTTAATTGCGTTCAGTCTAGCAAGGCAAATAGACCTTGATCATATTCATCAAAATTATAAAATTTATCACGAACAATTATTGAATAAGGATTCCTGATTAGACCAAGAGAATATTTTAATAATGTGTAATATATTCCATTATATAATAAATCGTCTACTGGTCGTTTGATAAATAAGCTTGTTTCATTTGGAGGTGAAGTTGCTACATTATTAACATAAATGGAGCTTGCAAATGGTCCCAACATCTTATTTAACGCTAATCCCTATAAAAAAAATTATTTATTTCTTCGGTTTAATGGAATGTATCAAAAATTATACCAAGATGGGAAAATTAATAAAGGTCAGCTCATCGGTTTCCTTTCCGGAAGATTTGCTGGGTATGAAAATATACGTTTCATTCTCTGTATAAGTGACATAATTTTTCTCATCCGTGTAAGTTATATCCTGCTTCATTTTGCTGACTGCGTAAGCATACGGTCCTCTCTCGACGAGCTGTATGTCATCTAAACTCTTATATGTTTTGCTGTTATTCAGATCAAAGATATGGAACTTCAGAGTTGACGTGAATTTCTTGTTAAGCCATTTATCGATAGTTTCAAACACTTTTTCATTACTTTTATTGACTTTAAAGCCTAGATAACAAAGAAAATCAGTTTTTATCTTCGTTTCATTTGATATTTCAATTCCATTTATTTTTTTCGATTTATTATACAAAGGTGTACAAGCTCAAAAAATCAAAACAAAAATCTTTTAAATGGTACTTAGAAATTAACTTGGTATTTATTTTGCAAAAGCAGATAAAATATGAAAATAAATGAAGCGATCAAGGAAGTTATTTTGTTTATCTCTTGCACATCTCTTGTATAACAAAATTCCGGTTAACGTTTGATATTAATTAGAGATGTGCAAGGGGATATAGACTCAATACCCACCTGAGTTTGAAATTTGGCAAAATGCCCCCCTGAGTTTTGAGGCTCTGCTATACCCCCCATCGACTTTTTGCTTGCGACCTATACCGAAAATGGCGCAGAAGGCTATTTCGACTTTAAACGCAACTTTTCGGCCATTGAGGCGGCCATTTTGTTTTTCAAAATACACCCCCCTCTAAGACCCCACTTGGCTTTGCCCAAAAGCCCGCCATTTTACCCCCTCCTATACCCTCTGACTCGGCCGACCTTGCACATCCCTAATATTAATGTATTTCATAAAACACATATCAAGGTAACATATTAAATAGCATTTCAATTCGTTTAGTGTAGCTTTTGTAATGGAACAATTGAATTTATTATAGCCTTGCTCAATTTTACGAAATTATAAACTTACCAGCTAATTGCTCAAATTTTTCAGCACTAAGTTTTTCATGCTTATCGAATCGTTTAATCAAGGCATTCAAGTTTGCCTGAACATCTTCGGCTGTTAGTTGGGTGGTGAATGTTGTCCCAGCTGGAAACAATTTATATATTAAATGGTCTAGCTCAAGTTAATATTTTTAAGACATGCTAGCTTACTTGAAATTATAATTAAACAAATTAATAGATTATTTATTTTATAAAAAAGAGCCATATTTTTGAAAAAATATTATGCCTGTATAATATTTAAATTCAAGACAAGGACACTCTTAAACGAATATAACATTAACTAATATGAAGTGTAGTTTCTCTGATATTTATGACTTATTTTTATCGCAAAATAACTAATTCGTAAAAAGATTTTATTAGAACCAAACGGAAGCTAAACTCACGTTATGTCTACTCTTTTGAATGTGTCTATTAGATCGAACTCTTGTTTTGCAGAGATGGCTATTTCAGTCATATTTCAGTAACATTTTGTCTGATATAGTCATTCCTAACAATCATTGTTAAACTCATAAAATCAATAACACATAGAGTAGTTATAACGTAAGATGAGCTCAGGTCTGGATAAGTACTACAAAAATATTTGATATGAAGTAGATTAACATATTTTCAAATGTCAAGAACAGACTATATTTATCTATAATTCTAAAAGTATTAACTTTTGATAATCTAGCTTGACAACATACACTACTAGTCTGTCACCACGTAACAATTGAAACTTAAACTAAACAAAAAACTACAGGGGTGACAATATTGAAGCTGGTCATTTTTTTGAAGAGGGATAGAAGAGGTTTGATAAAAATTCTATATGAAAAATATCCTTGCAAAATTCAAGGCCCTATATTCAAAAATGCTGAAATATTGACTTTAAGAATATGTTAAAAATTTAATTCGAACGCTATTCATATATGAGCAGGCTCAATGGGCTTTTCATAATAGTTTGTTTACTGATCTCTAAGGCCTCAAAAGCCAATCAATGCTGTATTTATTGTTAATAGAAATGAATAAAAATATTTGAATTTTAATTTTAGTCAAATGTCATTAATTGATGCAATTCTGTCATAATATTAATATGATCAAGGTCAATATAAATAGTGCAATGTCATTTATTTCAGTTAATGCATAATTTATATAATATGTTAACTCATCCGACAACTTCATATATGGAAATAATTAATATCCTTTCAAGCCTTTCGAGTAATGATAGAATTGAATGGAAAACATTTCAAACAATACTTAATTAGAAAATTGTCGTTCAATACAAACAATAAATAAATTAATTTCCTATTAATTAAATATTATTTTAAAATGTATTCGATTTTGATTTTGATATTTTTAAAATTCACCCCAAGTTCTGCCGATTGGGTGCTCGTATGGGAAGACAATTTTGATGGCAATAGTGTTAACACAACTGACTGGAAGTTTCAAACTGGAAATGGACAAGATGGTTTATAAGAATATTTCAATAAGCAAATTCAAGTTGTGCAAGCTAATCCAAAATATCACTTCTGACTAATAGGTTGGGGTAATAGAGAGCTTGAATACTACACGGATGGCCAGAACGCTAGGGTAGAAAATGGACAGTTAGTAATAGAGGTCAAGATTGACAATGTAGACGGATTTCAATATACTTCAACCCAGCTCAATTCAAATTATGCTTGGACCTATGGTGAATTCGAAGCAAGGGCCAAACTGCCCAAGGGCAAAAATCTATGGCCAGCTATTTGGTTATTTCCACAAGGTTCAGTTTATGGCGGATGGTTTGTAGGAATTTATTAATCTATTCATCAAGGTACAAAATTTAACTTGGTATGTTTAGGGCGGCCAGTGGTGAGATTGATAGGGGCGAAAGGCCCAACAGTATAGAGGGTACGATACACTACGGGGGCCAATGGCCCAACAATATATACACCGGAAGCGGTGTAACAGAATTTCCGGTCGATTTCAGTGAAGACTTCCATTTGTTTGGACTCGAATGGAACAGAACTACAATCGGTTGGTCTGTCGACGGCATTGAATATTACTCACAGAATATCGATCGGAGTATGTGGTCAGGCAAAGGTGACAATCCTTACAGCGCTAATGGACAGCCATTTGATCAGCCCTTTTATTGGATACTTAATATCGCAGTCAGCGGTAATTTTTTCCCTGAGCAGACATATGGACCGCATGTGACTGTAGACGAGGCCAAGGGGTGGCCAAAGCCTACTATGGAAGTGGACTTCGTTAGGGTTTGGCAGTTGAGTTAATGCCTGTTCGAAAGTATTATAAGTTGAAACTGGCTAAACCGGTTTGAACTAGATAAAAATTTAAGAAAACTGAAAAGTGGCTGAACAAGGATTAGTTGTTGAGAAAATAACCTAGATCAGTTTATATTAGACGTTCATAGACTGACATTGGTTTATGTAAATGAATAAAAACTTTTCAATATTAAAATTATGTTTTTTCACACCTTGGACAATTTCATGAATATTTTATTTATAATTGTTTTTAATTTTATTCAAGATAAAAGTGGACTGTATTTCAAATGCATTATTCAATAGTATTCCAACTGAAGAACATTTTTACAACCGTTTAGTGCATTTGTAGCGCCATCTGTCTGAAGTGAATCATAATTTTTTTGGAAAGAAGTAAATTATTTATTAAGTATTGCTACGTTTTTCTAACAATTATTTTATTGTAAGTCAAAGTAAAGCTTTCGTAAAAAATTTAGAACTAGCGTGGACCCGGAGCTGTTTGCGCTTGAACAGAAAAATTAATAGTGCATTTCAATGCCAGGGACACTGAAATATTGTTAATTATTTCAATGAATACAAAAATATTTTATAACATGTTTGAAATGTTGACTCATCCGACAACTTTATATATGGAAATAATTGACATCCGTTCGAGTCTTTTGATGTATATTCTGAGGACAGCTGTAATAATAGAATTGAATGGAAAACATGTCAAACAATACTTATTCAGAAAATTGTCGTTCAATGCAAACAATAATAAAATTAAAACTATTTTATTGAATATTATTTTAAAATGCATTTGATTTTAATTTTGATATTTTTAAAATTCACCCGAAGTTCTGCCGATTGGGTGCTCGTATGGGAAGACAATTTTGATGGCAATAGTCTTAACACAACTAACTGGAAGTTTGAGACTGGAAACGGACAAGATGGTTTATATTTCAATAATTTAATTCAATTTGTGCAAGCTAATTCCAAATATCAACTGTGACTAATAGGTTGGGGCAATAGAGAACTCGAATACTACACGGATGGCCAGAACGCTCGGGTAGAAAATGGACAGTTAGTAATAGAGGTCAAAATTGAGAATGTTGACGGATTTCAATATACTTCAACCCGGCTCAATTCAAAATACGCCTGGGCCTATGGCAAGTTCGAAGCCAAAGCCAAACTGCCCAAGGGCAAAAATCTATGGCCAGCTATTTGGATGTTTCCACAAGGTTCAGTTTATGGCGGATGGTTTGTAGAATTTTATTTAAAATTTTAGCAAGCTACCAAAATTTAACTTGGTTTGTTTAGGGCGGCCAGTGGTGAAATTGATATAATGGAATACAGGGGCGAAAGGCCTAACATTACAGAGGGAACGATACATTACGGGGGCAAAGCACCCAACAATCGGATGACCGGAAGCGGTGTAACAGAATTTCCGGTCGATTTCAGTGAAGACTACCATTTGTTTGGACTCGAATGGAACAGAACTACAATCGGTTGGTCTGTCGATGGCATTGAATATCACTCACAGAATATCGATCGCAGTCTCTGGTCAGGGGTTGGAAACAATCCTTACAGCGCTAATGGACAGCCATTTGATCAGCCCTTCCATTGGATACTGAATATCGCAGTCAGCGGTAATTATTTCCCTGAGCATACATATGGACCGCATGTGACTGTAGACGAGGCCAAGGAGTGGCCAAAGCCTACTATGGAAGTGGACTTCGTTAGGGTTTGGCAGTTAAGGTGATGCCTGTCCGAACAGGTTATGATAATTACTGGAATTAAATTGTTTTTATTTGTTTAGATCTCCCGGTCAATATGAGGAGGGTGAAAAGAACAGTGTCTACGTGGGCACCAATTCTGTGCCTGGTATATTTGAACAGACATTTATTCTTCTATGTATTCATACATTAAGTTTAATACTATTTTATTTGAAAAATTATTTGTAAATTATATTCTGGTTTAATGTTGCGCTTTAACAAGAACTTTGTTTCATAACTGTTCAGGGCATTTGCTATCGCCATCTGCTTGTAGTGAATCATAATTTTATTTTAAGAAAATTTTATTTTTCAAGTATTACTCGTTTTTCTGATTGTATTGTAAGTTAGAGTTAAAGCTTACGTAAAATATTTAGAAATATAATTCAAGAAACGGTTGGCAGAACTTAACATTACATCTACTAAAATGTATGAGACTGTGCCTGTACAAATAAAAAGTCACAGAAATATTCAGAAGAGTAGATATAACGCAATCTAATGACATGTCTGTACAGATTAAAAGTGAAATAAATATTGTTTACAATAATTGGAAAC
>JAQIWA010002384.1:0-13517 GCA_034693305.1 Eueremaeus valkanovi
TAGCTAGGAACTTTTTGAAAACTGATTTATGATCCTTGGACCTTCCTCTATCGAAAGCCGCTGAGCGACTTTTGATTAGATAGATAGCCCAAAGCTGCCCACAAGTACGGTATTGTCCTTTGCAGAAATTGTTCGAAAGGCTAACCAATGAAAGAATTTCTTCACTAATATATTCTTAATTAATAGAAATAAATAATTGAAATGTAATTAAATTTGTTTTTATACAGCTTTGCGTTTTCGGTGACTTTTATTGTCTTATTGCTGACTCGTATAGTAATTATCGGTAAAGTGCACACAATTTGTCTGAACATATAAACGACTTTTGAGTCAATTAGACATTGGGCTCAACATTCACATCAATAGCAATGAATAGATGTTCTAATCGTCAATATATTATCAAAACAGACGTCTATTACATAGTTATTCAAATATATATACTCTTATCACTTGATTTGATTGAAGAAAAAATAAATCTCTAATAAAAGACAGAAGAACTCAATTTTCATGAATTCATTAAATCTATTCTACCGTCAGATACAGACACAGAAAAAACAGTTCAACAGAAAGTTGATTGAAAACAGAGAACATAAAAAAGTCAATATTTGGGTAAATAGAGTGAAGAATTTGAAAAAAGGTTCCGAATATTTGATACCATTTCTGATATAACTTAAAACTATTACAAAATATAATTTCAAAGTGCAGTCCAAATGAAT
The DNA here is from genome assembly GCA_034693305.1 of Eueremaeus valkanovi. NCBI lineage: Eukaryota > Metazoa > Arthropoda > Arachnida > Sarcoptiformes > Eremaeidae > Eueremaeus > Eueremaeus valkanovi. Next base: position 714 of record JAQIWA010002384.1, read on the forward strand.
TTAATAATGATTGCAAACATTGAAACATACATTTGAAATGCATTTGGTTTTAAATTAGTCATTGATTGACTCAATCGATTCAAACAGAGTGACAATGAAATGAAAACCCAGTTCTTATGACAATTAGTTCTGATTGATCTCAAGAATTATGTAATATATATATAAGACTTTTAGATTGGTTTCATATAAACTGAATATTAAGCAAAAGCTAATTTGAATTTAGGCTAATCTGACTTTCTTGTGACCAATGCATTCAACATTGAATAGGAGGGAAAAGGAGTGCCTTTAATCACATCGGCATTACGTAATTGATATCAATTTAGAGAAAATATTATTTCAATATAAAAAACACAATTATTTTGTAATAAATGTTTCGCAGCTTTTAAAAGCATTTATCACTGGAGCTGAACATTAGTAGTGGTATTAAAATGAACTAAAACTATACAATGAGAATAGAAAGCATTTGAACTTCAAGTTTAGATAAACTATTGAATTAATATTTTAATGGAAGTAATGACTAATACTTGAATAGATATAACAATTAATTGTCGATTAAGACAACAAAGAATAGCTATGAATAGAATTAGAGATAATATTAATATCGCTATCAATGGGATTGTCATAAGTGTATGGCATATGTGTTGAATGAGTGGGAAAATAAAATACATATAAAAAATAGTGAACGCAATAGAGAATGAGAATGCAATGCAATGCATACCAAAAATAACTATTCACTAATGGCCTTAAATATCATATAACTCAACCAAAAACAGAATTATTGGCAGCAATTCAATAGATATTTGTGTGAAATATAATTATTGCAACAAAAATGATGAAAAATAATATATTAATCAATGACTGGAAAAATAAGTAACCATTGGGTAAAAAAATATTGCGATTGTTAGCAGAAGAGAAAAAAAGGGATAATTTTCTTAAGCATTTAATTGGCATTGCATTCAACACCAAAACACTTTTCAGATTGTATAACAAACTGTGTATTTATGTTAGACTTTAAACCTTTTCGTCTCAAATAATAAATAAATTTTATGTTCATTCAAGTCATCGCTTGTTTTCACTGAACACAAGTCCTTCGGTTTGGAAAAGTTTAAAAATAAGTTAAAGAAATTTCTGAACCAGTGATAAGCTCTTTGTATATATTTTTTACTACTACTGTGTAGGCATTCGAGTTAGTAGTTAGTAAACTCAGCTTTACTCAAATAATCCCTCTCTCTCTCAAACATAAAAACTTGCAATAAGTGTTTGAAAAGTAAATACTAACCAAACGTTTTCCGACCAAAACGTTTGGACTGAACGAAAAACGTATATAATTTACTACAAATGGTTCTGAGAATCGGTAGAGAAAAAGCAAAACAAAATACTTATTGAATTAAAAACTATTATTTTGGCTCAAAATATTAATGGTTAACAGCATGAAAAAATAACCCGAACCAAACCAAGCGATTATATTGATTAATAATAATAATAAACATTATTTTGAGAAAACCCTGAATCGATTTTAAATAATAGTAAAAAAACGAAAAAGAATGTTAAAAGTCATAAAAATTTCGGTTTGAGTTCAATTCACTTCTTAAACCGAAAGCTAATGAAATGCATAAATCGATAGCTTAGACAACATTTGCAATGAAAGGCAATAATAATGAATTACAAGCGAAACAGCGGAGTATTTAAGGGTCGAAACAGAGGGAAAGGAAAGTCAGTCAGAGGCGAGAAAACTCATCTGAGATTGAGATTAGCTTTCACTCTCTGCCTGAGCCTCACATCAAACACAGAAAAAAATTAAATGAGTATTGAGTCTGAAAAACAGCTAAACATTCAGTGAGTTGAGAGAGAAAAATGGTTTCGAGCCTTCAAACTAAATAATGCGGACCAGAGAGCCATTTGGCCTAACCTTATATTAATACTCATAGAAACCACAAATGTTTGGAATATTCAAAATGGACTAAAAGTATCAAAAGATATAATAAGACACAAATCATATGAATTAAACCTTAAGAATAGGCCAGAGATGCAGAAGAGGGAGGATATGTTGATCATATCTATCAGCGATCGAATTGGCAAAATACAACCTTGCATTTTGAAAAGGCTTTGTTTGCTTACTGTTAGTAGGATAGAGCTGAATGATTAAATTTGTAGGGGTTGTTGGCCAGTATCCTCAAACTCAGCATATTCTGCATGTTATACAAAAGCACTGGAAAGCCATTTAATATAATCAATAAAACGGATATTTAGACTATAAGTCGGAATTGAGGAAAAAGTAACTAAAGTTTTAAAGATATGAAAACCATTTTATAATAAATCAATTAATTGTTTGCAAAAACAACTGATTTATAAAAAACATATTTTATTTGTGAGAAATCTGTTGTCTATTATTAAACAAAATCTTATGACTAAAGAAATCTCTAAGACTTCAGACCCAATAAAAAGAAAAGAGTCGACGACTGAGTGACTAACACAAAGAAAAATTAGCAGAAAATACTTGTGCAGCACAAGTATCGTATTAGTCAAAACAGATAACAAAGAAATGCTAAGAACCCAAACAATAATTTTTTGTATGAAAGGCGAAGACATGGCATAGAAATTGGTCGACTCGTAACTCGCAATGATTAGGATCTGGACATTAACTCTCGTTAGTCTATTCCAAATATCAGTAACATTTGTTCTGACGATTACAGAGAGCTTTGTATTTATTATGCGAATACATCCGAACCGAACCGAACGGGTAGTATTAGCGGAAAAGACATACTTTTTCTTATCAATAAACTAATGATTGAACGAACAAAAGCCTAATAGCAATACGAGAGACGATTTCACGGGAAAGGACTTTAAATCACATAATAATAATAATTTTTAAAAATGTATTTAAAGGCAAAAAACTAATTATTTATTTGTCAGAAAAGGATTAAAATTTGAGAGAAAAATATGATTTATAAAGCAATTAAATGAATTGTAATTATGATTGCAATGATATCAGAGAAGATAAATAAAGGGCAGAAAAGAGTGAGAATTGAAGTCAAAGCTAGAGATAAGTGGAGAAAAATATCGGAGCTTTGGGTTGAATATGACTGCCGGAGCTGTGGTGGCGAATACTAACAGAGATTGTTATTGAAGTTTTGCATAATTTACGATTCAATGCCTATTCTCGTTGATTGCCTGAAGCCGTAGTCGTATTGGCGATAATTATTATGAAGAGTCGCGCGGATCGAGTCGAGGGGTGAGCCTAACAAATGGTGATGTGTTTTAGTTAGTTATTAGTCGATTGCAAAGTGAATGCCAAGTCATTCAAGACGTTAGAGCAAAGAACCAATGCTTTTATGGCACACAAGCATAATATGAAAGCTATGAAAGCCATGAAAGCCTGACTTATGGCTGAGAACTGGTTCTCAACAAAAACTAAATAAAATAAAATACAGAACAAAAAATACAGAAAAATATTATAAGTTTAAACCAAAACCTTTTGAGTGCAAAAAAGTAATAATAAAAAGGGAAGAAAATCAGAATCAAACCCAAAAGCAAAGTAAGAAAAATTTGAAAACGATATAACACACAGAATATAATATAATAATAAATTTCATACAAAAAATCGTAATAAAAAGCATGAAATATCGTATTGTGTTATATGATTGGCTATTATTTATTGTATAAAAAATACAGAATTCTCTTCACTTATATATTAAGTCTTGACTTAAGGGTATGTCTGACGAGAGAGAAGAAGATTGTAATAAATATATAGAAAAACATTTTTGATATTTTCATAGAAAAAAATCATTGAATGCTTTACGAAAACTTAGATCCAAACGAACAAAAGAAAGCAAGTGAGCACAGGTACGAGCGGACGAACACACCTTCGTTTCACGCATTTGATCGTCCAATTGAATTGTGTGCAACAGACGATCAATCTTCAGCTCACTGTCTAAATGTGTCTGTGCCTCAAGACGTATGGCACACAAATCAGGGGTACATAAGATAGATATATACACTTGACTTATGAACAGTCCATTCAGTTGATGGCAATCAATAATAATCATTGCAATCATTAGATTAAAAATGAGTGAAATTTTTGGTAAAAATAAAAATTCAAATGAAATATGAAAAACACGCGATTCGTATAATAAAGAATTTTTATAATGAAAATCATATATTCGTGAAGAGAATGATCAAAATAGGGATGAGCACATTTGACCACCAGGGGTATGGGGAATATGGCTCTACCCAGTGATAACTTATAAGGCTCCTTAAGAATTGCAATCAACCGACAAATATATTAGATATGAAAGCATTAAAAGTCACTGAAATTGTTATTATAACCCGTTTTATACATAATATTATACTCCAATAGGTTTTTCGTGCGAACAAATCATTTGCTCTCAAATAACTCATAAATACTGTATAATCTCTATTAACTAAATATTTTTATTCAATCAATGACTGAATCAAAATAAAAATAAAACAAAATTTCAAAACGATATTAAATTATAAAAATTCCTCTGAAATCAAAGCAAAATACATAATAAGAATGGTCTGAATGAAGAACAAATATTATTCACTCAATAGATGAAAGTGTTTGCAAAAACCAATATAAAGAAAAGGAAAACAAATATATTTTTTCATTAAATTCAAGTCTTTTTCAATTTATTGATTACAGGAATACAAGAAAATAAAAGATAGGAAACAGAAAAATAAGACAAAACATAACTTAGTTTTACAAACGAAAAAAAATGAGACGAAAATCGAGAAAATGGTCAGAAAATGGCCGTAAAGTAAATACTTTGTGTTTGACTTAAGGCTGAAATGAAGGGGAAAATAAGTAAAATTACAATAAAATAAAAAAATATAAAAATAAATAAAACTTCTGTTGTTTGCAAATCATTAAATGTTTGGACAAATGATTTCAACGAAAAAACTAATAAAATAAAAGAAAATATTGAGAAAAAAATTGATAAAATGACGTAAAGAAAAATCTAATAATATTTTGTTGGCGAAAATCAGAAGAGAAATAAAATAAAAAGAAAGGAAAGAAATATTGAAAATTGATTAATGCATTGCGTAATCATGTCTTCTCATAAAAATATACATAAAATTGAGTCTAAAACAGAGAATTATTTTCTCGGCTAATAGTAATCGCTGTTATATTATAGTTGTATTCGTGCTATGATATCGTCAGAACTAGAACCGACTCGTGAGCACCGGCAGAGTGAGTGAGATTCACAACTATGTGTTCACTCAATAAATCAATAATCGTATTGTGAAACCTAATATCATTCTCAATGTTAAGTCTAAGGACAGGGAGGGATAGTATGAAAGAAGAAGAGGAATAGGAGATAGAAAATTATAGAACAAATATTGAAAGTATAGTTAGTCTTATGTCTAATGTTTTATAGAACTGTTCAGTCATTTAGCCACATCTTCATACCGTATATGATATGCATTTATTACTGTTCTGACCATTGGCTTCGAAACTCATTATTTGGATAGCTTTGAAGGTCTGGTACTGTTTGTCTGCCTTATATATAGAGAGCACGCGATCGACAAATAGGATATAAGATATAAAACCGATTTTATTGCTAAACACATTAGTCGATAGACAACGACATCAACAATAAGATAGAGAACAGAGAGGAGACAGAGAGAGGATCGGCACTGAAGAGAACGGAATCGAATGGCTTTCTGCAGACACCAGAATAAGGACTGCATTCAAATCACAAACAACTTATAATACAGTCTTATATTATATGCTATTTATTTATATGTTGCCAACAGAGAGAAAAAGTCATCAATTTTTGGCTAAACTTCTCTAAAAATATATATAAAAAAATCTCGAATTTCTTTCTATCGGTTCAAATGAAAAGCTCTTTAAATATTCTCGTTTTCCCATTCATTCAACACAACAACAGAATAAAAACGACTAAAAAATGACATAAACTCGACATAAAAAGTACAGCAATAGAGCATAGGATTGGGATTAAGGCTCAAATTTCATTAATGGTTATAAGGAATGAATGGAAAACTCTTTTTGATATAAAACCGTTGGATTAGATACTTATATTACATAAAGGAATAAAAAAAATTCAAAGCAAATGAGAAAAAAAGAAAACATTTTATTATAACTCAATTCACATAAATTTAATCAAAAAACAGATTAAAACTAATTTAAAATATAAATTAAATTAAAACTTATAACGAATTTATGCCGAAAAGAGCCAAAAACATAAATATCACGAATAGACCCCAAAAATGTAGTTCAAAAGTAAAATCATCTCTTAATCAGTCGTTTTCTCATTACGTCTTGTATTACCCAAAAGGCATATAAAAAATATTTAGTCTGACGTCTGAATACGAGAATAATTTATATAAAACAAAAAAATAAAACTAAAATAAAACTCAGATCTTATGATGATATGAGTGAAACGACTTTCGAAATGAGTGCTTAACTTAAAGCTTTAAAAAACTCATAAAAAATGTACAAAAAGTCAAAATTAAAAGCTTTTTACTTAAGGACTGAAAACGTGTGACATATTTAAAATGCGATTATTTAAGCAATAATTAGTGAACAGATCTTTGAAATCATTGGGTATTTGCGAAATCGATCACTCAATCTGTTTGACAGACAAGTCGTCAAAATAAACCTAAAATTAAGACTAAAACTCATGAAAACAGACTATAATTACATCAAAATTATATATAATATTCGGTCTATTATTGTGCTCTAAAACTAAAACTAATAATTCTATTCTTAACCCAAAATGATATCATTCGACAAAATAAACAGTAAATATGGGACACATCAGGAGATGAGAAGATAAAGAGTGCAATCATATATCAATGATATCATCACATCATTAGAGGATTCGTATGAAATAAAATGTCAAATAATAGTAATAATAGGAATAATAGATATTATAATAGATATCAAACTTTAAATATTGCGACAAAAACCTGAAAACGACTGCAACAGAAAAATAAATGAAACAAAAATATGCGGAAACAGAAAAAAGTCTAAATAAAAAACAAATAACAGAAATACAAAACAATTGACTACTGAAAAGACTACTGAAAAAAGTAGTGCAAAAACAAGACCTAATAAACAAATACAGATCAGTACAGATCAGTACAGATAAGCGCTCAGCAGAGGAGCAGAAAAAATGGCCAAAAATATTGTTCGTATGTTTAGCTCATATCTCATATACTCCTGAGACGAGAGGAAGAGATTGGTAGCCATAACAGAGACAAATGGAGAAACAAAACAGAACTGAGAGGAAAGTGAGAGCAAAAGTAAAAATATTTAAAAGCAGAGGAAATAACGGATAAACAAAACAAAACTAAAGATTTGACTATAGAATGGAAACATCGGAGCAATACTTAATCGAAAAAATATCATTCAATTTGTATATGAATGCGAATACACAGTAGAGAACAAAAAACATAAGTTTAAAAAAACTACAGAAAAACGTAAGTAAAGTGCTATTGAAAGCAAAAGTTAGTTCTTATTGGAAAAGGTTTCCAAAGGTCTTAAGCCAAAGGAACGGATCATTGAATTCGTTAGGCATACCATTGAAGAGAGAAATAAAGAGACAATCGATTGGCGAACAAACGAAACAATTGTTTGCTTTCGGCCATAACTGGCGTTTGAATTGCAATCCAATTGAAAGTTAGTCACAAATTGAATACCAATTCAATAGTAGAGAAAAGGCACTAATTTATGGCCAATTTGGGTCACTATTCAAATGCAATTTCCTCTACAAATGCAATGAAATATTTACCAAAAATATATATATAAATAAATAAGGCCTCAAATTAAACACAAATAATATTCTTGTCTACAACTGATAATTAGCAATAAAGTCGCCAAAAGTCTATTCAATACATAAACATATAAATAACGAAAAATGTTTCCAATAATCAGTTCTGGTCTTCAATTCAGAAATATAAAAGTCTAGAAAACTGACGGCAAAATCGAGAGTTCAAAGTATTTAATTCATATAATAATTACAGCAAAAGAAATTAAAAGAGCTTTCATTGAAAAATAAAATTATTTAAGAAATAAAAACTAGAGATTAGAGTCAAATCATTTAAACAATTTATCAAAAGTCGCAAAAAAATCTCTAATTTCTAGCATATCGTGAGAACAGATATGAAAAACACTAAAAAAAAAAGAAGAAAAAAAATCAAATTCAAAGAACATAATCAAAAAATATATTAATCTAATATTTCATTCATTTATAAAACAGAAAAATTGTGGAAAAAGAAAATTATCGCTAAAATCAAAGTAAAGAATATTAAATAAAATATAAACTCATAAATCACGTAATCGTTTGGATATGTCGTGTGTTTTGCGGATACAGAAGAGATTTTTTAGGGGAAAAAATAAAAAAATGTTGAAATTATATACAAATACAAACATAAACTATTACAGAGAGAGTCAGAGAGACAGTGAGTCGGAGGCAAAAAGAGGGATAAGTTTTTGCTTTTCGTGTTTACAACCGATCGAATCGTATCTATTTATATGACACAAAACTAATACAAATCACTGCAAAATATATATTCAATATTTTCTTCGACTTTATGTCGTCTCAGTCTCAGTCTCAGTCTCTCTCTCTCTCATAAAAATTTAGTTTAAAGGCTATTAAATGTGTGGAACAGTTAATGAGTCAACAAAATGAAAATAAATGTTAGATTAGATTAGAAATTGGATTATATTTACGGAAATACTAAATAAACCGAAAAAAACTAATGACTCAATCAATAGAACATTGATTTTGATATAACATTAATAATATGTATGAATAGTACGAAAATATATGTCATATAAGAGACAAATAGATTAAAACAGAAGTCCTTTGTATTTAGTATTGATTTCTATAATAATTATAATAAAAAATAATTTGTAAAACATTTAATCGTTTTATGCATTTGTGTCGCCATTAAACTGATTGACAAAATAATAGTTATTTTTTAGATTTAATTCATTTACGAACAGAACTGTTATATAGTTTAATACCTTATCCGACGGAATACGAGTTCCCATTTTCGTCAATCAATTAATTCAAAAATTAAATTAATTTTTTCCAAAAAATCGGTTTTTTTTTGTATGAGTCGACCGAAATCTGAGCTTTAAATCCGAATGAATAGCACTTGAATCGAGTGCTCTGTTTGTGCAGAGATTTTAGTAAATAAGGGTTCAATTGATTTAAATATTTTCAAATCCAAAGTTCACTTCAATTGCTTGAATGGATTGACAATCGACTCAAACAAATACTGATAATTATTATTATAAATAATTAAAATCGGATTTTATTCACAACTAATATGAATGAAAAACAATATATTTTTATCAATAAAACTGAGTTCGGAATCAATTTTCATAAAACTATTAGATTTTGATTTAAATTCATAACTGAATCGAAAAATAAGTCAATAATTCAATACATATTTTGACACAAAAAATATTAAATTATTATTAGTTTTGAAGAAATAAATGAACAAAATCTCAATAAATATTAATATAATTTAAAGTCAAATATTATGCAAATTATTATTGAATTAAATCCAAAATCCAAACCAAAAGTCTATTCAATCGTTTCGTATGTATTGACTGAATGAATGTTAAAATTAATTATTATTTTCGATGTCTTTCTGTCGCCGATTGTGAACACAATTAAACACTAAAAACGATTGAATACTTGAAACACAAATATATGATTAATATTAATAATGATATCTAAAAACATAATTCAATTCAATTGAGTTCACAATTAAAGGATAACTCAATTGTAATAATAATAATCGGTTTCAGCACTTGATATAAGATTAAAGAAAAATATAATTTAATGAAAAATATTTTCAAATCAATGTTCAAAACATATATTCAGTTGAAAACAAATTCATATATTTTAAAGTCAATACACAATCGTTTGTATCGTTTGACTGGATTTGAAGTCAAATCTATTGATTGAGTGGCGAATGAATTGACATTTAAAGGGATTTTTCAATTGATTTGGTATTTAAATCAATGTATTGTTTATAAGAGTGAACTCAATGTTAGCACTAATTCAATAGACGAGACACTACTGTATTAGCTGTCTATTCAATGCAAGCAATGCAAGCGAACGAGTATTATCTGCTTTGCTGTAGTAAATGGTGGCCAAACCTAACGCACAATCCATACCCTCAACACAGTCAACACCAATCATAGCAGTGCACAGCCAGTGCGTCATACACTGTCATACAGTGCCAATCGATGGATGCGCATACGCCAACCCAACAACATTGACAATAGTCAACATTAACAAGCTCTTATTATAAATTATAATACTCTAATCATTATTATTATACTCTATTCATATAATACTCAATGTTTCTAGTTTTCGGCTTAGCTAGACACTAATTCCCTTATTTTTATTCATATAACCTTGCTAATTAAGGTTCACTTTTTGTTGAATAAAAATTTTAGTCAATTACAAACAATTACTGTAAGATGTACAGGCACACATTGTACACAAATACTGGTACAATTGTTTGGAGACCACAACATATCTGTATTCTGTTAAGAACATCCCAACTCTGAGAGCATCACCTGTTTTGCAGAGATGCGGAAGTAAAGTAGTGACAATTTAGTTCAAAGCCCCTGGGTGCATCAGTGTGCTGGAAGTGCAGCACTAATAAAGCCTAAAATCTTGAATATTGTAGATAAGGATCATTTTGTGTAACTTTCATTGTTTTTGAGTTAAATTGATCTCAATTTATATGATATTCTGTTCGCACATGAATTCAAATGACTCTCTATTTGAACCATATATTAGACCCTTATATAGCCTCTAATTAATTGACTAATCCTTTATGTTATCCTGACTTATCCTGACTTACCCTGATACAATGTATGATAATAGAAACTGGTATAAACCGAGGATTGAGTCAGTCCTGCAGATACGGGTGAGACAGCTATTCATACACAATGTTATCGTTTGTGATACTATTGGAGAACATTGAAGGTCTGACAGATCATTGCAATGGTATGACTGGCAAAGCACTGGCAAAGCACAGGCACTGCTCAAAGCACTTGCCTTCACATCAGATGCATATGTGTTGAGAAACGAATTAACATAACTATGCCTTCAATACTGTTTGTTAGCATTTCTATTATGTTGAGGACAAACGTCTCGATTAAAATCGTTTTTGTTTTCAGTCATGTCTTTCAAACAAAAAAGAAATGCAAAACAAAAATCATTCAAAAAATTATTAATAATTTAGGAAAAAATATATTTTTCCGCAATAAGAGAAGAGAAGGAATCAAACAAAACAAAATCAAACAAAAAAATCTTTAATTCAAGAACTGATGAATATTTTGGATAATAAAAAGAAAAGAAAATTTGAATTTCATTTCACTCTTCCTTTCATTATCTAATAATTGTTTGTTTAAAAGTGAGCTTTCGTTATAAGTTATAACATTTTTTATGTTTTAATGTCTTTATCCCTAAAAAGCATCTTTGTGTGCATTGTGGGCATTGTGTGCACACAATATAACTTTAATGTCAAGGATAAACATCTATCCAGAAATAGGTTATGTTAGCGCCGGTACTATTTCTGTAGTTCAGTTCGTATGCAATGTTTATAAATCTTTTTATACTGTAATCACACGTTCAGTAGTTATATGTATAGACCCATTGGTTCAGTAGTTTTATTTCCCATTCCGTCTTTTTTGAGCACAAGGACAGTCATTCTTTTGTTTTGGACAGTCAGTGATTATCAATGTAGACAGGCTCAGTTTATAATTCACACAAATTATTTATACTCTGTGTCAATTCAAGTCGTGTTTTTCTGCATTATTACTGATGCTCTCAGATATCAAGCAAAAGGACAACAAAGACGTCACTATAATATCAATCCTAAAGTTAATCTGAATGTGAATACAAATCCGCAGATTTTGCCGGCTATTTACCCGACTGTATACACGTATGCTTTCACCTTCGTTAGTCCTTCCCACTCATAATCCGGATTATAATCTTTAAATGTATTTTTAAAAAATCCCGAAATTAATTGAAATTAGATTATAATCTATTGTTTTTTAGAGAACTTCTAAGCACCCGGGCTAAACATATCAAAATACCAATTCATACCCCCTTCTTCTAATAACCCTTCTTATCATCAGGTTAAAGTATCTTGGTTCAACTTTTAAAATAGCTCAAGTTTCAATTAGACCGGACCATAAATGGCCACTTTACTTTGAGGCAGCAAGTTAAGATTTACATGGATTATTTGATTGAAATTATAAACAACATAGAATAGACGCGAGATCATCTTGTTGAAAATTCAAGAACTTGAGACTCATTGGAACTCTGTCTGAAACGAAACATTTGTTCAGTACTTAAGGACTGAATTTATGACTCCATATATCCCCTAATAAAGAACGGATTGCATGTAAAACACTGATCACAGCTGTAATTCGCTGAGCAATGAATAGCTTGAATAACATTGAAATTATATTTTGTGTAAAAATAATCAGACATTCATTCAACAGATGAAAACGCTATAAAAAAGGAGTCAATTCTCATAACATTTTTTGCAAATGACGTTAAAGAACAGACATTGAAATCACGAGTCATTCTCGTATACAGCGAACACACAATTTGTTTCAATGCTTTCAAATAGGGATGCCATAGGGGGGGGGTATAGACAAAATACCCCCCCCTGAGTTTGAGATTTGGCAAAATACCCCCCCCCCTGTGGTTTGAGGCTCTGCTAGACCCCCCCTCGACCTTTTGCTCGCGACCTATACCGAAAATGGCGCCG
>JAQIWA010002385.1:0-13516 GCA_034693305.1 Eueremaeus valkanovi
CGGGCTTTCCAAGAATACCAGCCAGAGCTGACGGAGATGCCATTAAAGTTAGATTTATTTATTTATTTATTTATTTAGAGTATGCGGTTTCAATTGGAAAGTTCCAAGTTCAAACGGTGCTTTTTTCAACACAAAAAGTCATCTTTAAACTGCGTTTGAAAGTTAACCTGCTAACAATTGAGTTCATGTGTTAACTCCCCCTTTGTTTGTAATAATGACAACAGACTCATATACACGGGAAGGCGGAACGGTTTTCCAGACTCTAGTTATTATAATTCATTTTCTCTAATACAATGATTGCCTTTTGAGGCCTTAGAGGCCAATAAACAAATCATTATTAATATCCTATTAAGCCTGTTCATAAATTTATTCAAATAAGATAGGTCACATTATAGGATGAAAGGTTAATCAAGGCATTATATTTTAATAATTAGACAGAAAATAAATGAGTTGAGTCAAAAAGAAAATCAAAACATTTAGACTATTACTTATGAACTTTTTGAATGTGCATACAGTGGTTCACATAAGTGTGTATTCCATAAACAACACATCATTTCTCATTAAGAAATTATTTTTAGTGGTGTCTGCTCTACACAATCAAAGGCGCATTCAATTAATTCTCAATTTTTTTTGCTAAACTGCAGATTTCAAAAAATAAATAAATTCACCCGGGATTCAATGTCTAATGAATTTATGTCTTTGAAAACATTTCCTAAATTATTAAAACTGATTGACATTTAATAATATATTTATACATATCTATGAAATGAACACTTTTTAGAAATATATTAATAATATTTCTTAATATATCATAGGTTTGGCAAAAGAAGTCTAAGAAGTCATCTGAAGCTGCCATCGAATATAGTAAGTGAACTTGGTCTTATATTTTAGACATTGAAGTTGTTACCAGAAATTGATGAAAATATATTTAAGATTTCAGTGAATGTAAAGCAAGATTACAGAGTGTCGATACATGAATGAAGATGGATAATTTTAGTTTTAATCATATATTACCTTGTACAGTACAGTAACTGATATTTTACCTCAATCTTAAATTTTGTTTACGTTCCTTTTTCCAGAATGTTACTCCAGAGTACAGGGTCAGAGTATCTTATGTATATATGAGCCAAAAGGTACGGGCACAGTTTGATACTCACAAAAGCTAATTTCCGCTCGATTTTAATCAAACCATTATATTCTGATTAATGTTTAAAAAGTTATTGTTTTTTAGTTTAAAAATAACCGAAACTTATTTAGAATATATATTAGTGCACAGTATCTCATCATTAGAGGTAGGAATGGGCAAAACTGTCAGGGATCTATCTTAATGTCTCTAATAGTGTGTTTCACATACAGTATATACTGTACTATACTTATGATAAAATAGGGTTTTAAGAAACTGTATAAAAAATTTCTCAATTTTTATTCACAACAAATTATATAAAGTTTACAATACAGTACTTGTACTGTATATTATTAGCAGACAGTTTGAGCTTGTTAAAGTGAGAAACTTTCTCTTACAGTTTATTAAAAATCTACTCCCACAATATTAAAACTAAATAATTTGATAAAATAGGGCCTATTTTGCAGACATTTGACATTTCTATTTAATACGAATTTCAATGCATTTAATCTGAAGTTTAATTCAATTAAAACTAAATAAAATGTTTTTTGAATTAATTATTTCAAAGTATTTCATATTTTATGATTTTTCAGTTCAAATATGTATACAATTACTACGTAAAGTGTATTAGAGCAAATGTAATGCCATATTATAGAAAGGAGCAAGCTCAACCAATTCGAAGTATAGGTAATTAAAGAATAACGGAATAACAATGGAATCCAAACTCATTTCTTACATATACTGCGAAACTTCGTTAAGTCGGGTCCATCAAACTGTACCAGCACACTGTAATCTTGTCAATTTAACTGAATAAGGAATTTAATAGTCTATTGATATAAATATATCTAAAACTTATTTATTTAAAAGCAATATTTAAACTGAATAATGAAATATGTCTTTCCGTTTTGATTAGGAGAGAGACCAGACGTCGCAATCCGAGTAAAAACTGCTTAACATTTATTTCATCCAACCATTACTTAAATGGATTTTGTATTTAAAGGGATTCTCCAATAATGAAGTGAAACAAATCTGACGATTCATTAAGAGCTCATAAAAGGGTGAAATCTAGTCATTAATTGTGTCCGAAAACATGGGTTGTTATAGTCATTAAATCGGACACAAATTCATCTTTTTATTCTCAAAACGATAGCTGGAATTCATTGTAAACCTTATTATTTATTTATTTATAATTTAATAATTTATACTTTAATAATAATAATATTATTTAATCGATAGTCACTTCAAAAGTTGTTCGGGTTATCTAATTAACAAAAAATTGGAAAAATAAAAGTTTGAAAATCATTTGATATTTTGAAAAAATTATATTTAGAATAAAATATGTTGTCATCTGTTGTCAAACAATTTATATATAGCCTGGATGATCATCAAATAGGTAGAGTACTGCTTGATAATTAATGAACTCACACATTCTAAAATAGGTTATTTTAATATTTGTCATCTATGCTTATGTAAAGGTAAGTTTAAAAATGATGCGTTGACTCAATTCGTTAATTCTTTGTGAATATTCTAATGAATAGATTTGTAAATACTGTTCATTAAATTAATGCCAAAAATAAAAGAAAAATGATATTAGATATTGAAATATTGAGTTCAATAACCTCTATATTAGACAAACATTTATCGATTGATTGAACAAAAAACTAATTTTTTATAAATACAATAAAATTGGTTACTCTTTAATAAAATTATATATAATATACTGTATATTAAGCCCAGTATTAAGAGAGCTTTGTTTGGCAGTCATTCCAAATAATACAAGCGTTGAAATTGAATTCTCATTGGATTACGTGTTAATTGAGTCAACAGAATAATTATAAATTAGGTAAGAGTTGATGAACTTGTGCAGCTAGATCATTTTAAAGCTAATCTACAGAATTTATTAGAGACAACTGAAGAGTGAGCTAGATGGTCTGCCACACGAAGTGAATATTCGAAAAACTTTACATTAATTTAGAAACAATTTACTTCCAGAGAATTGAAATATAGTTAAAAGTTAGTTATCTGAACTTGGTCAATTCATTCCAATAGTTTACTCTTTACACACTGGATAGGCATGGATTGGCACACATTGAGCTTGGGTGAAAATATTATTGTTGTACTGTATTGTCAATATTGTATAGTATTGTCATCAAAATCATTGGGAACGTGCAATCAGTGCTATTTTTAGTGATCAGAGCTTTAGTGCTTTCGTATTATAATCGCATTAGACTTTTGAGTGCGCTATACGTGTCTCACATAATATTAAGCATTTGTCACATGTTCTGCAAATTCTAGATTCAGCAAAATTGATCCAGTACAGTACAGTACAGTACACTATAGTTCATACGTGGCCAATTGTAAGACCAAGAACACATATTGACCAATGTTTGACATCGGTATTGGCTCTACTGAATAATAGGCTTACAGTATAATAGGCTGTAATCAGCGAATAGCCAGAGCACAGATTGATTCGCAAAGAATTCATAATCTTTTATATGATGTCAACCCTTGAATAGACGTCACACAAAATATATGTTATTTTGTATCGAATGAATACAATAACAATGAATATCAATAACAAAGATATTCAATCATTGAATACAATTATTTAAAGATCGAATACAAGAGTATTGAATAAAACAAATGAATTTTGCATTCATTACTAAATCGAACATAAGTTAAGTGATTATCAGAGCCTGAATAACTCGTCCGCAGAACACTCTTATCAGTCCGATGACTAAAGCTTAATGAAAAGGGGATTTAAGCTCTAACTGTAAAACCTGTTCTGTTTTGAAAAAACATATGCTTTCACATGCTTTGAAATTTCAGAATAGAACAGGTTTTTCAGTTCAGTTTTCCTTAAGCTTTAGTCATTGGACTGATAAGAGTGTTCTGCGGACGAGTAATTCAGGCTCTGGTTATTACAGATGAATACTATAGTTATGAATTCCAATTGACCCAATTATCTTCTAATAGCTATTTTATCTCAAGATTGTCACCAATTGATCGAATGCATACTCGCTGGTCATTATGTCATTTTTGTAATTGTTAGTTTTTTTCGGCCAATTTAATAATTTTTTCGAACTAATTTTTAAGTAAAATAGACAACACTGCTCAAATTTTTTTCTGGTGCTTTCCTTAATAAAAAGTATAAATTCCGTGGCATTAAAAGTTTGGGCTTATTATACAGTCAGTCGTATTAAATACTGTTATTATATACTAACAACAGATAACATGTATTTTTCGCAATACATTACAGTTTTGTTATTCAATGTAATATTGTTTAATACAATCCAAAGCGCACTACTCCCTGAAAGCCTGTCCCAAAATGAAGTTGGAAATGTGGGATTGATGATGTCATCTGATAAGATGGGTGAGTTTTATATTCACTATAGTCTGAATTCTTAGTATAATATTTATAATAAAAATTTTATATTAAATGAATACAAAGTTTTTAAAAATTAAAATAATCATAAGCTTTTAATATACCGAGCATATTTTTGAGTGGATACCTTGCAAATTAGCTAGAATATTTAATCAAAAGAAATAGAATCACACTATTACTAACCATTAGAATATAAATTTAAAATTTATTTCTTAATTGATTATCAAGACAAAAATGAGACAGCTGCAGAATACGTGCAAGTTGTCTATTGCCAGGTACTATTGAGTTCTAAAGATATATGCAATGTTGTCGGAAATTCAAATGAAAAACCGGGTCAATTATACAGTCTTCAGGTTAAAGGCGACGATTCAGAAGTATTGAATATATTGAGCAAAAGTAATTCAAACGATGACACATTTGGCGGCGAAAATAGAAAAATAGAAGTCTGTCAGGAATGTGGACTAACCCGACTTGCTTGTCAATTAGAATTTGTTCTGGAGAATCTATTGACCAAGTTGAAGGAAATTTTAAATTTGCGTATGTTTTCATTATAATTATGTTGTTACTAGTTACAATTGAGACAAATGTATGTTGCCAATTACTACCATGTTCAATCATTTAGTTTTATTATTAATCGTGGTTGATTTGCTGAAAATTTTCAATATTTCGCGAAAAATCATTTATTCTCCAAAAATGTCTAGACTTATAAACATTTGCTTTGATATCGATTAGTAATTGTCTGAGCCTGAATTACTCGTCCGCAGAACACTCTTATCAGTCCAATGACTAAAGCTTAAGGAAAACTGAACTGAAAAAACC
This sequence comes from Eueremaeus valkanovi, assembly GCA_034693305.1. Taxonomy (NCBI): domain Eukaryota; kingdom Metazoa; phylum Arthropoda; class Arachnida; order Sarcoptiformes; family Eremaeidae; genus Eueremaeus; species Eueremaeus valkanovi. The sequence goes on from JAQIWA010002385.1 coordinate 5,328, forward strand.
TGTTCTATTCTGAAATTTCAAAGCATGTGAAAGCATATGTTTATTTCAAAACAGAACAGGTTTTGAAGTTAGAGCTTAAATCCCCCTTTCCTTAAGCTTTAGTCATCGGACTGATAAGAGTGTTCTGCGGACGAGTAATTCAGGCTCTGGTAATTGTATTGAATCCATACTATTGATATAGAATCTCAAGTATAATACCAGGGTCTAAACTTAGTTTCAAGGAAATTTTTGTATTTGCCAGAGACTCTGATAGGCAATGTAGGGAACAGGAGGGTTATAAATGCCTTTGATTTTGGCAAAAGCTGGCTGATTTTCGTTGATAGGTCTGGGTTAATTTTTTGGGAAACTTATTAATTACGCATCAAATCCAACTCTCATTGTTCTAGGTTATAAACAATTAATATTTAATTTTTTTCGCCCTTGTATCAACGTACATTTTTCACCAATTTTGCATCAATTTTAATTATATTACTTTAAATATTATATAACCTAGCAAATGGCTTAGTCGATGGGATTAGGAAGATCTTGTTAAAAGTCAAGGAAGAAGTATCCAAATTGAATAGCTTACTCCTGGGTAAGAATATAATCTTGATATTTAAAATTATAGATTTCAATAAAATTATTTTTGTTATTCAGTTTACATCCTTGGTAATTTACTTGATGCTCTACTAGCTCCAACTCTCCAACTTCTAGGTAAATCAAAGGAACAAGTCATACACGCATTTATTGTATGAGACACTGAAATAGAAACTGATTTGCAGTGATGTCTATATCAGTCCTTTTTCTGTAATAAATGTCTGATTTATTCATCTCTTCAATAGAAACACTGATTATCACAGGTGACAATTATAGTCGTTATTCATTGACACTTTTCTCATATAGTCATCCCTGCAAATTTATGCTTCTGTAAATTCACCCACTAACTTATTAAGGCGTGTTCGACGCATTGTTAACCGCATTTCTGATATTCACAATCAATTGAATTTATTTCTTATATCCATTTGACTGTAAGCACCCGAAGACGTAATATTCTCTACTAAAGAATGTCCCTTTTTTCCACATTGGTAAGATTATTTAAATATCAACAAAATGTCTAATCTATTAGAATTTAGAATATTTACTGTATTATTAATTTTCGATTTTTCTATATATATTTTGATTATTTCTATTTTAACTGATCTAGATGCTTATATCATGTTAACTCGGATACAGGCCAATTACAGAATAATTATTTCCACATTTAAACAAGTCAAAATTTTTAAACTTTGTTACTAATTGTATCAAGTATAAAATTTTTATAAATTGTATCAAGTATAAAATTTTTATAAATTTTCATATTTATGTAACAAAACTTTTATAAATATATAATTTTTATTAAATATTTGGCATTAATTTTGTAGAAAATTTTTTATTTTGTGAAGACTCGGGTGGCCATTGCACATCACTTAAGGTTGACCAAGCACGTTGTCGACAGGTTTTGGCTATTTATACATTGAATACACAGCCCTGAACAGTAGTGTACAGCCCAGAACGAGAAGAAGAACAGGTGCCAAATCTATGTAGAAATATGAAAGCGTCTATCTCGCTGACTATAAAGTTGAGCCCAACTAATTGCATGCCTACACAAAGACTGCCTGCGCTCATCGTCATAGTCAGACAGAGATAGACGCTTTCATACATCTACATAGATCTGGCACCTGTTCTTCTTCTCGTTCTGGGCTGTACACTACTGTTATCACCAAGCAAATTATAGAAGCACATTATTTTTTTGTGATTCTGAACTTATTACTCGCGACTTGACGAATAGGTATGGCACGCGATATACCAGTTTATGACTGTATAAGAGCACTGTTAGTTCATCCGGAAAACATTAACCTTTACCAGGTACGGTTTAACAAATCAGAATTTAGACAATTATTAGTGTAATTAAGAGAATATTTCATAATTATTTATATTCAAAAACAATAAAAATATAAAATTTCAGACAAATAACACTTATATTTGTCTAAACTTTTAAACAATTAATCACAAATTGAATTAAACTCTTTAAATGAATTTCGATTAAATTCAAAATACTCTGAATCATTTTTTTAAATATTTCATTTTATTCGAGGAATATACACAAATAGCGTAGTATTACTCGAGAAAGGGGTTAAGATCCCTAGACGTACTACATATTTTTATATTCAATTGTAAAACATTGACATTGATGCATTAAACAATCATCAAGCAAGTGCATATTTCCTAGTTGAATTAGTTGTGTTATACTCTAGGACTTGTAAAGTGTTTCTCAATTTTACTGCCAGTGATTATAATCTTAATCCTTTGCATACGAGGATTACGATAAGAGGAGTTGAGGGCAACAATCGATTTGAATGCTTATAGAGGTATGACTTGAAACCAGTTTTATTGTTCGTTTATGTTTATCAGAAAATGGAAGCTATTTTACTCATAAATTATGAAAACAATATTTGTATTATATCGGAAAAATAAAAATTATCATTTAGACCTCTATAAGAATTTAAATTATTTCTCCCCTTCTTTCTTTTCAGACTCAAACTATTCAGTGTTTGCTAATAAGCTAATCGTGTCTCAAACTCTTTGGTCTAAACCTTATTTTGAAATAAACAATAAAATCAATGAATGAATAGAAAGCGCATTAACTGCACATGTATTGCATTGTCGTCTACTCTATGCTATATTCGGCCAGTTATGTGAATAATGACTGAATGATTTCATATGAATTAGTAGTGACTATTGCTATAGAATCCGTTTATTGAACTCGAATTCGGCGTAATATTGGATGACCGGGGGAAGGGTTATAAACATGTGCTGTGGTCAGTTATTGTTCTTAAGACTGATCCAATACAGGCGTTTTGAAGTATGCGTTACGAATAACAACTCAAATGTTTGGGTCAGGAATGCCGACAACCAATGTCTGACATTCATTCCTCAACTATAAGCAGTGAATGTCTTGGGTCACCAGTCAGTGCTCATGGATTGCCGTGTCTATGAGTTTGTCATTCTTTATGAATTGCACTATTTGTGTGCCGTCCGAGTCCAGCATCAAAACCAATTGCAAACTCAACTCCAGTTCCAGATTTGTGCAAAATTCGTCGGAATAGGGTTTACGACATTTGGGAACACTTTTGAGGGCAAATCCAGCGCTGAAATTGTCTTTATTTGTATCATACTCTACAACGCGGAGTAACATAATTCTGTACCAAATAATCCTTGTTTTCTAATCAAATAATTTTTCTTGTTTTTAAATGCTCTTGCTTTTTTTTATTGAAAATTAAATTAATAGATTCGGAGCAAATATATTAAAGTATTTAAATGAATAACTTATTTATTAGAAAGAATAAAGAGATAAGAGGACCCGTATCATTCAATATTATTCAATTAGACACTTCGATATGTTTAAAGTGAATCAATCGATAACTAATTTAAAGTAAACTATTTATTGATATGGAGTTAGACTTTAATATTAAATATTAGATAAAATTATTTTTCGATGAACTCTAAAAAAATAACAAATAAATTGAAAACATTTGCTTCCAATTGACTGAATCGACAATAAAATCATTTATATTACAGTAAATATAATTTCTAAAGCTTTCTATATTGAAATACTGCGGAGTTGTGTCTAATGTTAAATACAATGAATATTTTGCTAATATTTTTAATTATAATAATAATAATCGTTTGGTATTACAAAAGGGTTGGTCGAAAAGCTTATTATTTGAGAAATTTCCCGGGATTTCCGTCCAGTTATCCTTTTTTGGGAGATATTACTTTGATAACAAATGGACTCTTCAGGCCATTACCCAAGGATATAACCTGCCGTATAGTCAGATGACATACTGTATAAGAATACGATAATTGAGTTCATGTTATTTAAATAATTATTTTAGATATAATGGACGCGACTTTCGGTTTTACCAAAGTGTTTAAAGAGTACTATGTGTTCTGGATCAGTTGGAATCCTATGATTTTCCTATATAAACCAGAATATGTTGAAGTGAGTCATTCGATTCCATATAATATACTCTATATTTCAGATCAATTGATATTAATATTAATATACAATGTATATTTAATGAAAAGCTGAGAAAACTATTCATTAAATTATGTCATTCTATATAACGGAATAATAAGCGAGTATACTTGCTAAAAACTTATTTATACTTTAGTCTCCTTTTCTTTAATGAGTTGAAACAGAGCAGTCTTATATTGATATGAGGGTGAATTTTGTAAAATCCTTACTTCGTAAAAACTTTTCTTATTGCTCTTGGTCAGATTAATCTTGAATTGCAAATACATTTATAATTGTATTAATATTGTATTTAAAAACGTGTGAATCGATTACAGGCCGTACTATCGAGTAATAAGTTGATAGAGAAGTCATCGAATTATGATTTACTGCACCCATGGCTTGGAAGAGGACTGTTGACCAACACGGGCGACAAATGGCGGTCCAGACGCAAGTTATTGACCCCGACTTTCCATTTCCGGATCATCGATGACTTCATACCCATTATTAATGAACATTCGCTAACATTTGTAGAACGACTCAAACAACGGACTGACAGTCCGATTGACGACATTTGTCCGTTAGTGACCTCTTGTACTCTCGATATCATATGTGACACTGCAATGGGTGTCAACATTGGCGCTCAAAAGGATGTCGATTCGGAATATGTCAGAGCTGTCTATGTTTTGGGCGAGTCTTTTATGCGCCGAACGTTAGACATAAGCGGATGGTTTGACTGCATATTCTTCAGAACAGATTCGGGAAAACAATATCTGAAAAGTTTGAATACTTTGCATGAGTTTACGCGTCGAGTCATTCGTGAACGAAAACAAGAATTAATGAGTCGTTTGAATACCGATTGTTCTCCTAATGAGTCGGAAGTGTTGGGAAGGAAGAAGAGAACGGCTTTTCTGGATCTACTACTCGAACATCATTTGTCGCCCAATAGTGAAATGAGCGAAGAAGACATCAGAGAAGAAGTGGACACTTTCATGTTCGAAGGTATTGTACCCGTACTGTACCCCAACTCATATGCAATAGCAGGTCAATTACTTAAAATAATTAATTACCAAATGCTTCAAACTTTTGAACTCTGAGGTCACGACACGACAGCAATGGCTATCTGTTGGTCATTATTGCTGATAGGTTTGAATCCTTCAGTTCAGAGTAAAGTTCATTCGGAAATGGATTCTGTGTTTGGAGACGATCCCAACCGACCTGTGAATAGCGATCACATAAAACAACTTAAATATCTTGAGTGCTGTATCAAAGAGGCTCTCCGTCTCTATCCTTCTGTGCCAGCAATCGCTCGATTAGTTAACGAAGATTTCCAATTGAGTTCGCATACCATACCTAAGGGCTCAACACTTGTCATCTATCCGTTCGCATTGCACAGAAATGAAACTGTATTTCCACAACCAGAACAATACAAACCGGAAAGGTTTATGAGTGAAGGGAACACAACATCTAAAATCAGTCCCTATGCATACGTGCCCTTCAGTGCCGGTCCTCGCAATTGCATTGGACAGAGGTTTGCATTAACTGAAGAAAAGATAGTTTTGGCCAATGTTTTCAAGAGATTCAAAATCAAGTCTATGGCACACAGAGACTCAGTCAGGGCTGCTATGGAACTGGTCACTCGACCCAAGGACCCAATAAGTATCCTGTTTGAATTGAGGTGAAGACCTTGGTGCTTCAACCTTATATTGTTAGTGAGTAGGATGAACTTAAAGTGAATAAAGATTAATGACCATTAATGACCAGGGTTGAAAGCATTTACTGTTTAAAAATCAGCGGAGTTTAGATAAATAGTAATTTTGTTCGCAAATCAAAAATATAAATAAATATTTATTGAATGATATTTTCTGAAATAGATTTGAAGATCATTTTAGAATAGGAGTGAAATTGATTTCATAGAAAGAGGAAATTCTTGTATTCTGTTTATTGGATCGGTTGGGTTGGTTGGGTCGGTTGGATTGGTTTGATTGGATCCAATTCTGGACAATCACTAATCCATTTGTGAGTCATAGTTGTTCTCATGTCTAATCTGTCGTTTTTGTTGTACTCCAACAAAGCTCTCAATATATTCTTACAATTATTACTCAAATCTTTGGGCATTTTATTGTTCGGCCATTTGAAGCCTCTTTTCATATCGACCAATATTTTAGGCAACAGATCTAACTGTCCTTTTCTCTCTATATGAGTGAAGGGATAGTCAAAGAAAAGGAGTCTATAGAGACTAACACCTAAAGCCCAGACGTCTGATCGAAACGGATTGTATCGCTTGACCGGATGTTTCAAAAGATCAGGTCTTCCCATATTGACTGTCAGAAATACCCGGAGTTGTTCGGGTGCCATATAATTCATTGTTCCTCCAGCCTTCTGCTTCTTAACCACTCCTTTTTCCTGTTTATATGAGACCAAAGCACAGCCAAAATCAGTTACTTTAATCACTTCTTTGCCACCAATTTTGGTGATCAAAACGTTTTCTAATTTCAAGTCTCCGTGAATTAGACCATTCGAGTGAACGAAATACATTGCGTTTGCCATTTGCGTGAAATACAGTTTACACAGACTTTCATCGAAACCTTTTTCGTCTGTACTGTACTTGGCTTTGAGCCGTTGATCCAGGTCTCCTTCAGTGGCATACTCTATAATCATGAAACTGAAGCCATCCTTTTGATAGTCAACCATAAAGTGGTCGAACAAATGAATTATGTTTTTGTGGGAAGTCTTGCGAAGAGAAAAGATTTCTGCTTTGAAACTATAGAATCGATTATTCCCTTTGTCTTTGATTTTCATTATCTTCACGGCTCGGATCTCTTGAGTCGGACTGTGCTTAACCTTATAAACCTGTCCATAACCACCACTTCCCAAAAAGCCTTCTATGTCATAGTCACAGGTCTGGAGCACTCCGTTAAACATATCGGCTTCGTGTTCATATAATTGAGCAAGCTTCACTTCTTTGCTGACCATTGTGTCGTCGATCTGGGAGGGACTCATATCCACCTTATGTATAAGTGATTCCCATTCTGTCCCATAGAGTGATTTCTTCTCTTTCTTTACTTTCCTTCCCTTTCTCTTCTTCTTACTCTTGTGTCTGTCCTCACCCCTACCCCTACAACAGCCGCAACAGAAGATATAATATAATAGTTCACACATTTTGCCAATTATTCTGATTGAAGATAATTCTTGTCGACTCTTATTGTGAATTTCCAAATAAATAATTTGAATTTTGATTTTGAGAGTTCGTTAAATAGTTTTAAATTAATCTTTTCTGAAAATAATTTTTTGATTTTTAAAAATTAATGATTTGTTGTTTAAATTTTCATTGTTTAAAGTTTTAGAAAAATATCAATTTATTTAAATATTCAAAAACAAGCACGAACGTTATTACCAGCGAGTAGGTGATATTCTTGATAATATAGCCATTAGAAGATAATTGGGTCAATTGGTATTCATAACTATAGTATTTAGTTGTAGTAACACTGCTTTAACTGCACTAACAATGAGAACATTGTTAATTTCAATTTTTTGAAAATCTAAAAATGAGTATAATTTTCAAAATTTTGAAAATTTTATAACAATTGTGGACATCAGACAGACAGACAGGTTCTCAAGAACATAAGCGAGTATACTGTAGTCACTAACAAGCAATAGGTTATTAGCAGTGAATCAATTCATTTTAATAGTATTTTTATCTATTGTCGACACCAGTCAGGGCTGCTATGGAACTGGTCACTCGACCCAAGGACCCAATAAGTATTCTGCTTGAATTGAGGTGAAGAGAGACCTCGGTGCTTTATACCGGTGCTTGAATTTGTAGGAACAGATGTATATATGTCCAGGAAAATGATCTGAAATTCCAGACGCCCTCTGGCGCCCTCCATGATTGAGTGCCGGGTTTTTCCTTTTGTTATTATGGTCCTTAGGATCACTACTATTGATCGCACCCATTTTCAAACAAAAAAATGCCCTTGATACTAAATCTTGGGTCACAAAGTCCTTTCAAGCTTACCCTGCAATATTATGCATTTCTCATTTGTGGCCATCTATACCTTATATTGTTAGTGAGTAGTATGAACTTAAAGTGAATAAAGATTAATGACCATTAATGACCAGGGTTGAAAGCATTTACTGTTTAAAAATCAGCGGA
>JAQIWA010002386.1:0-13516 GCA_034693305.1 Eueremaeus valkanovi
GCCGTGAATATGGACCATTCCTCTTTTCTGGTATTCGCGTCTGAACCAATATCTGATAACTTTCCCAAATTCACCATTTTCGTTAAATAGAACTTCTCTTTTCCACTTACTGAATCGCTCATGAAATGCGATTGAACATTCAGTCGCGTAATCAACCGGTGATTTGGGATGAATCAAATGGCCACAATTCTCATCAGTGCAGACGTAATCGATACCGTGGTGTACAATACTCTGTATTTCACCCCAGCTATCGTTTTCTGTAAATGTCAGGAAATAGTCTGGATGTCGTTCCATAGCATCAGTGATTGCAAAGACCTCTTGTTGGGCAACCCACCAATAACTACGAGATTGGGGCATATGAGCAGGAACTTTATTCCCGTATCGCGAATAGAGAGTCTGCTGCTCGGATCTTATGTCTTTTGACTTTGGTTGTTGCAGTGCACCGACGCCAACCGGAGCTAACACCATTCGGGTTTTGTTTATTAGACTGAATTTAATGAATCTGAAAAAATAATGAATTCAGTTATAATTTATGAAAATATATAATGTATAAATATGAAATACCTGTCAATTTCGAAGAAAACAAAATATTTATTCCTTCTGAACCTGTCGTCATAGTTTAAAAGGTTCATTTTGATCCAATCTCTTTGTTTAATTGGCGAATTCGGATCGTAAGAGCCAGTACCTCCAGGGAGGTCTTTCGGGAAAGCGAGTGCTTCAAGATTTGGGTTGAAGATAACTGGTCTTGTCAGCCTATTGATTGCTTGCTGTTGTAAGACATTTTTCGGATGAATCGTTCCGACATCGAAGTCTTCTTCTTGCAGATCTCTATCCTCATCATAGTCTTCTGCGGGCAAAAAGTAACCAATTGGTTCGTCGCCTAATTCCTTCTCCAACTCTCCTTTTTTCGATTCGAAATGAGTATCGGATTTGGGTACTCGTGGATCGTTCTCCGTGAAATGCCAAAAAATTGTTTGACCATTTGCGAAAAAGTCTCTATAAAGAGGGTTAAATTTTTTGAGCCAAAGAAGCGCTTTTCGAATACGATTCCAATTGACTCCTTTTCGATCTTTAGGCTTAACAGAGGGCTCTATCATTATTCCGATCATTTCTCTGTATGCCATAAATCCTTTGTTCAACAGGTTGACTTGTCCCCGCAGGTGAGTGAACCTGTGATGAAGCCAATCTCTCGGAGTGTGTATTTCGCGATAGACACCTAGTAAAGCAATCAGACCCAACTCGACGGGATTTGTGATTGCAGCCAATTGCGGAGGAATTGTCATTCGGTTTGTCTCCGGATTGAGCGGGTTAACCTATGTTTCATTAATAGTGTTAAAATAATTAAAATAGATATATTCAAAAATTCAATTAAAACATAATTTTAAAACAAATGTGGAATAAATTTTACCAGTGTTGCGAGTTTAGGATTGGTGGAACAAATGCGGCATACAGATCTTTTATCGCCTTTTTTGTATTTGATAGTTGTGGGCAGTTTTTCATATAGTTGTTCGATTGGAATTGGAACAGATTGTTCGAACGATTTTTGGTCCCATCTCTTGTTTATTCTTCCGTCACCGAATAGTAGTTGTCCGCAATTATAACAAAGTGCTTTAAATAAGGGTGCTTTGCTATGATTGTTTCCGATGTCAAAGTAACGTGTTATTTGTTTCATATCATCGGGTAAATTATCTGTTGTAAGCGATTTTGCAAAATCGCGCTTAGTAAGCTCAAGTTCCACTTCTTTGTGAATACTCTGGAGTTCGTCTTCTTTACGGATTTTGAGGAGCTCATTAAACTTTTGTCGAAGAGTATCTCTTGTGCCAGTGAATTCAGGAACTATTTCGATGAACTTTGAATACATAACATCAATATACTTAATTGATGAGTTCCTTGCTTTCATTGCTTTGGCGATGATACCACATCGAAGCAGAATTAGAATAAGAACTTCGGTCCAAATCAGGTTTTTAATGAATGTAGTCGGTAATTGTTTATTTAATAGTTGAAGTCGATTGAAGACCGAACTAATAGTGCCTTTAAAAGTAATGGCATGTTTTTCCAACATTAGCTCAACAAAATACTCGTATAATGCGGTCTTGAAAGGTTTCTCTGATTCTTCATGAGCTTTGATAGAGGCAGTTCTTAAGACTTCGTCAGCATCATTAGTCCAGACATTTCTTTTCTTTCTGGCCACCCCGCCGATGAGAGACGCCATCTAAATCCCTTATTTGAGTGTGTTTCTATTTTATAAAAGGGTATATCAGACAATGTTACTTAATTATGAATATAATAGGTATCTCTGCTATAAGAGATAAAATGTTACTGAAATATAACTATATTATATTTATTAGACCCCATAATATTGTAAAATATTGGTAACAGTTTTGAATGATAAGAGCGAAGAAAGTGTTGGAAATAATGTATACTTTAAGTGCTTTAGGTCTAAATGTGGATTCAATACAACAATTGAAAAAAATTAAATTCACATCATTTGATTCATACGAATGTAAAACAATTTAAATGCAATGAAAATAATTGTAATATAAGTTTAAAAACAAACAACAGTTAGAAAGACATGAATTGATTCATTCAAATGAGAAGAAATTCGTTTGCGATTGGAATTAATGCCGAAAAGGATTTAAACGTAAATTTACCGTATTCCCGCACAAACACCGGCATGCCACTGTAAAATGAATCATACCACGTGCCTTTATACCCCGGGGTATAATGGCATGTCACTATAAGTGAGGCGAAATATTAAAAATTATATGTTATTGATTTGGTATATTTCACTATAAACTGGGACCACTAGTATTTTAATTTGTTATAGTGGCAAACATATCAAACTAGTTACCAACCCATTACTGATATACAACAGATAAAAGATCGAAAAATTAGTATAAAGAATAAGAATATTAATTTAATTATTTTCATTTTCACACTGGAATAAATTGTGACGAAGATATTAAGTCAGAAGAAGAAATAATTCATATTCAATTGTATATATTACTTATTATTCGAATTTTTGAAAATATAAATCAATATTTCACAAAATATTTTATTCACTTTATAAGGGCATGCCATTAGCTACCAAGTTTGTGCGGGTATACGGTAAGTATCAACTATCACATCGCAGTTATATTTGAAGAAGGTGAATTAATTCAGTAGTATAATTATGAACATTAGTCGATTTAATATAATAAATTATTATAATTAACCAAAAAGGGCCAGTACAAAAGAAGCGATAAATTTCAACTATTCTCCCTTTGCACTTCAATAAAATCAGAGATAGGCAATATGTCACTTTCCTACCCCTACGATTCTTTCAAGTTTTGCGGGGGTTTTCCACGCTGCCAGGAACGCCTACATAATACATTGGTACGATAGGAGGAATAGTGTAACAGTTTTAAGAGGATACAACTGAATACTCAGTTTTGTCAACTCTTGGTTAAATCACACGACCTCCCAAATTTTTCGCACCTGTGATCTAACAGCCCGCTTGCAATCTCGCCGCTATCGATCCCCTCCTCAATCCATTCAACAAGAAAAACAAGATTTTCTGGAGAAAGTATGAGCTGACTCGATCGGGCTTCGATCACACTACCCAGTCACAATTTGAGATAGTAAAACTGATGGCTCAGACCACAAGGGGAAAAAGCTGAGGCAAAATGTTTGACTACAGCCAAAAATTTTGTTAAAAATTACTGTTGGAGTAAAAATTCTTATAACACGCATTTTTCTTAGAATTACACTTATTTCTCGTTTTTCCAACAAAATCATCGAAAACAAGTACGAACATTCCGTTGATTTCTAATATTGTTTTTCATAAGGATTGAAAATTGCATCATAATGTCTGCCAAACCACATAGGGTCGTTTGCGTTAAAAAATCATCGATTGCTTTAAAAGTAAACAGTAAAAGTAAATTATTTATCTGTTTTTTATTTAATACACTTAAATATAGATCATATTTAGAAAGAAATTGATTAATATTTTTCTATTTAAATAAATAAAGTCAGCCATGCTATTTCTGAAATAAAGCTTATTATAATTTAAAAGATATCTGGCTACAATTTATTAAAACAGATTGAAAATCGAATTAGCCATTCAAAAGTTATATGTCTTCCAAGTAAAATGGTATTTGGTTTCTATCATAATATCTTTCCCGTTTCAATCCCTTCCATATTTTTACTTCTGTCTCCAAAGGTTTTTTATTTAAAGCTTTATCTTCTATACACATATTGAATAATGTCATAGCTCTTCCTCCTAATCCACCGTAAGTTTTAGCAAATTCAACATGTTCTTTTGAAGGTTCATTTCCATTATGTGATATTACAATATAAGAAGTACTATTTTTACCACCAAAATAAAATTGTTTCGAGGTGAAATTGCTAAAATTCGGGTAGTAAGGTTGTTTATTTTTATCCAAAGTCCAATCGTTAAATATGTATTTTGCTGGGGTCACTTGAGTCCAATCTGAATTAGGCCATAATTCTGTAGGTGCTGCTTGGTAAGGCAGTTGTAGGTATACAAAATTATTGGGAATTTCATATATCACTTGGTTGCAATCTTTATCAGGGTAATTTGTCGGCTCATAATTTTAAATTTTGATCATTACCTCTGTATACAAATGAATACTTGAATTTATTATTCTCGGAATTGTATTTTTTTCATTCAAGAGTTCGTAGTTCATTGCAGCGAATATTGCATCTGGTCCATAATTGGTTCTGTTATGAATCATCTTTCTAAAGGAATACCAAGCTTCATCCAAATCCGTTCTATTACTATAGCTGTAATATAGTACGTAGATATATTTTCCAAAATTTTTTTCCGAAAATTTACCAATATTATTTTTTCTACCGAGAACTGTTACATCTAGCTGTTTTAATGAGTTGACAAATTCAATTTCATCGACTATATTTTCGAATTCGCGAAATTTTTCATCAATGACTTGCCAGGCATATTCAGATTGTGCAGCCTGCTTGATTATACTTTGTAAACTTTCAGCTGTTTCGTTTCCCGATCGCACCCGGATTAGATGTGTAGACAAATTTTGCTTAATTTCTGTTTGATAAATATCATAGGCTTGCTGGAAATATTCGATCTTTGAAAGAATGGTCTTTTCTATCAAATCTTCAATAGCTTTTGCATCATGAACTAGGTCATGAATTTTCTGTTCCACCAAGTTTAATTTATCAAATAGCTGCACACATTGCTTTACAATTGCCTCAGCTACACGAACTTGTAGAGAGTTGGCCAAGCCTTGAATCTTCATCAAATCCCTTATAATATCTATAGGTATGAGATCATACTTTACTGCCTTTCCTTTACCATCGTTAGCTTTCATCATTGAGCTTGGTGCTTTTCTCATCAGTTCAATTGCCTCCACAATATTTTGCGGAATAATATCGGGCAATAAATCACCGAATATTTTCAATTCAAAATTGCTGGATTCATTCTTCAATGCCTCGGCGATTTTAGCATCAATCTCCCCAGTTACATCAACCAGCCCTTGTACCTTTTTCATAGTGGCCTTTAATTCACCCTCAATTGTTTGTTTGTCTCTATTTTCATTGTTCTTGTCTTCAACCGAAATGAATACACTGCCGCCCCATTGTATGCCTACAACTACATGAGTTGCATCAATCTTTTGTAGAGCATCCAGGTTAACCTTGGCAGAAATGTCAGTATCTGTAATGCTAATTTGCTGATATAATGTCGAGAATGAACCAATCAGTGTAGCTTTGGCGCTTCGAGCGCTGGTTTTGGTCTCTTTGAAAAATTTACCCGAGCCTTCCAGCTCAAATAAACCAGAGAGTACACTGAGTTTCAGTTTGGCTGAAATATCCAATGAATTGAATTTTTCTTCGAATGAGTTTTCCAGCGTGAATTTGTAGGAAGTTTCTCTATTTTCTGTTGATATTATAGACGAATTAGGAATACGACTCTGCAACAGAGACAGGTGAAGGAACTGGTCTGATCTGGTGTCATAAAATTCTCCTAATTGGGCCACACGGCCCACGGCTGCAATCTTGATTGGTGCGACTTGATTCTGTTCAGTAAGAAATCATTGCATTAATCATCTTGGTCATAATCTGGCTATTTTTAAATTAGCCGAAGCTACACGAAAACAAAGGTAAACTCAAAGGAACTGAGAAAACCATGAACAAATAAGTTCAGAGATTCACACTGAAAAATAGCTACCAAGCTAATGTGTACAGTCTCTTTAAATAATAAAAATTCTATTCTATTCTATTCTATAAAATAAAAACATTTTTTTGCACCAACCCCATATTTGCGGGACAGTGCCCCTGAAAATAGAGTATGAAATATAAACAGCGACAAATACACAATGTTATATTGGCTTTATATGCTGAATAAACCGAACTAGATTACCCAAATCATTTATTCAAAATGTCCGATTAATTTATTATCAATTATATGAATCACCAGTGTTGCAAATCTATTTATAAATTGATAATATTTGTGCCTGTACAATGTATGCTTTTTGTCCTCTAACTAGAAACTTGTGTTTAATCATTTTTATACAGAAAAAAATATTAGCCATGCTAATTAAATAGTAATTATTCAAGGCAAAAATACTGCAAAAATACTCTTTTAATATATTACAAACTTTTGAGTTCTGTTTAAACAATTTATTTAAAATATTCTTTTGAATTACGAATTTGAATTTTGAATTTGAATTTATTAATGTTTATAATTTCTATTCATTTATTAATATTTTCTTGTTTTGAGTGCATTATTAGTCATTTTCATTGTTAATAAGGAGTCATTAAAAGACAATTTATATTAAAAGCTACTTGTTAATTATAATTATCAATTTACATAGTATAAACTTGCTCACGTCAATCACATAATTATTCAGTGCTTACATAATGTGAAATAATTAACGAATCAATTATTTATACAGGTATTAGAAGCATGATAAATCTTTTAAAAAGTGACAAGTTTAATTAATTGCAGAATATTTCACAACAACTATTTATGGTTATATAATAATGATTTCTTACACATAAAAAGTTTGCGACTCATTTTACCTTTATATTTTTATTTTTTTCAAAAATTCAATTTTGATTTTCTAGATAATTTTAAGCTTGAATGAACTTCACTGAATAATTCTATCTAATATTTGAGCTAACATGTTGAAATTCAGTTAGAGGCATTGCTGAGTTTTTTTCCTGAATTCGAACTGTTATTTAATTCTAAATTGAAAGCTAGTACAAATTATTCCTGCTCAACAAAATGTATGGTTATGTGCTAACAATAATTGTTATTATTTGTATATACTTTTTATCATCTAGTTAACATGCAAAAAAATGAAAAATTTGAATCATTCTGTCACAAAAAGCATTTTAAGACCTGGCTTTACTTTTTAAATAAGTCATCAAGGGACAAAAATATATTAATAATGTTAAATAAGAAGATAACTTTAATTCTATAATATTTTATATTATATGCAAAAAAATCAAAATTAAATTTAATAAAATTGCATCAGATAACAAATTTTATTTGAATTATGCATGGTAATTTATGATCGATCATAAAAATATTAGAAACAATTCAATAACAAATCAATAATTCCGACGTAGCTCACTTGAATACAACATAAATAAATTAATTGTCAAAAGAGAAAAAAGACTTTTAAAGCAACAGTGAATTAATTTGAAAGCGAAATGTACTGAACATACTGTATGTGAATATTAATAGTATTCAGTATTCAGTACTTGTTTTGCAACTTTCACTGCTTATAATTGCAGAGCTATTCAGTCGGCTGTGAATAGCACTGACAGTGACTATCGATTGGAATTTTTTTTCCTCTTTTAATAACTTGAATAAAATTTATTCCTTCACTCATATTGTTGACGATCCTTGTGCTGATGGGATGGTTGCTGTTTAGGTGTTAGTGCGAGTGAAGCTAATTACCAATTGAAGCATGTTCAATTTTTCCTTAACTAACCAGACGCTGGCCATTACTGGTCAGTGTGTAAAAGATGGTATATTTAAAGCCATCGAAGAATTTCTGTCACTTTTCTACATAATATCACCGACCGATTCGACCAAAGAGGACCCGTACGATGTGCCTGATTATGAAGTTACGGTAGGTTTGCTCAAATAAGTTAAATATAGTTAAAATAAAATATTATTAAATAAGTTCCGAGTTTAGATGAATAGTGTTTTTATTTTGAAGTTTAATTAACAATTGTTTTCATTAAACCTATTTTTAGTATAATTATTTCCAATTTTGTTCAGTACCTATTTGTTATTGGTAATTTTTCCACTGTTTATCAATGTAAATTTTTTTGCTCATTAACAATAGGCTGTTATAAAAATGAATATAGAGTTTAAAAATAGGATTAAATTATATGTATTTGAATGTATTGTTCGATATTTAATAAGCATGATAAATTGTTTTTCATAAGCTTGGACTTTTTTTATATTTATAGTCTTGTCTAAAATTAGTCTATTCGACTTATATTATAATCCTGATTAATTAATAAATCATAATATTTGCCGAATTGAATCAACATGATAGTGATTGTACATCGATCATATCTATATTACCTGTCACAATAATAATACTGAGATTCTAATTCAAGGCCAAGGTGGAATTCTGCTTTATGAAGCGTATATCTGAAATGACTATTATATGCGCTTAAATTGTTATCTGAATTCTAATCATTATTTCTGCAATAAATGCATTTTTGTTTCATAATTGAGCACTGCTTATATAATCAATTATAGAATTTTCTTTTAAATTCCCTTAATCTTGGTGTTTGATAAAACTGCAACGATTTACTTTTAAAACTGTAAATCTATCAAAAAAAATTGCCATACTCTTTATATTGATCTGTGTAGTTTAAAAGATTGGAGTCCGTACCTTTTTACTATTTTTCACATGGTTAAGTTTTATGATTTTTCTTATTAAGTTTTGAATTTCTACTATTGAAACAATAAGACCAAGAGATCACCTTCGGCACAATTATTTTTGCCTGTGTTAGTGAATTACTTCCGAAGGAGATATTGAAGAGATAGACTATTTAGTTCAGATAAGAAAATTATGAACCACCTAATTTATGCACAATGTTACTGACATAAAAAATAAACTTGGAATTAATTAACAGCTTTATTAGATTTAAATATTTCCGTATTTTTTTCAATGAAAAGATTTTCTGTTCAATATCTTTCATAAAGTTTTCGAAAATTCTATAATTTCATGAATTATTAAAAATATATATAAATTGTTATCATTTGAATCGATAAAAAAGTTTACTTTTTTAAGAAAAATTTGCATCAAGTAATTTTGGATGTTTATATGACCTGTACCAAAAATGTATAAATTTTTCTTTATATGGAATATTCTATAAATATTAATATAAGTTTACAGTTTAGACGTACTGTATATAAAAATCATAACATTTTATATTTTTCTTCTTTAAATTAATTCTGAATATTCCACACGATATTCAAGGCAATGCCAATATGATTTATCAAATGATCTAACCAATACATTTGAATAAATTTAATAATAAAATATATTTTTTTTTATACATTTTCCTTATAAATCAAAATATTATTTCCAAATATAAAATACCCAGCAGAGTTATTAGTATTAAAATAGGTCGTTGCATTCGTAAGATTAATCGGACCAGGCATATATTTCTTATAAAGCAAAAAGTACCAAAGTTTTATATAGATTACAAAGTATAAATTACAGTAGTGACCTGCATTCAAGGTTATTTATTTATAGCTTAAAATGCAGCTTAGGCTCTATAGTTCCAACTATAATGAATAAACTAGTTTAATTTAATGTTTTACTTTGTCTACTAATTCTTGGAAAACTTGTTATTTAACCGAATCCTTTGTAAGGGTTTTCACCCTTTCCTTTAACGGCACGGATTTAACCTCGGGGTTATTTAAAAAAATAAAGGTTATTGGTCAAAAGATTAAAATTTATACAAGATCAAAAGGAAAAAAAATAAGTATCATGATAAAATATGAAAAATAATTAAATGAAATTAATTTATTCGCTTTAATACTGTATAATGTTATATATTTCGCTTAAGTGATGAAATCCAATTAAAACACAGCATAAATCCCCCTTGTTAGAATTTGCATTAATTGAAAATGCATGTGATTCATATGTCTGTCACATTTCACAGCAAAAACATGTGTCTATTTTAATAACAAATTATATTTGTGCATGTACACTTTTTTATAGAAATCTAATATTTTCCCTTTTAATTTTAAATTAAAATAATTTAGATATATTCCCCATAATTTCATGATTATTGATACAGTATATAAACCAATACAAATTTATGAAGGTCCTTTTCTCAAACTTACATTTTCAATAATAATAATTTTTTATTTATTTTATATATTTAGATATTGAAGAAAAATTTTGTTAAGAAATAATTTAATTAAAAATTTTAATATTTCTTGAAATAATAGCTCTCTTATAAATGTTCGTGCCTGGAATATTTTCTCAATTAATCATTTGAATTATGTGCGCAAACCTTTTATAATTTGATAATTATGAGTCATCTTCTCTGCAATACTTACAGCAATGCAATGCACTGGCAGTGAAGGCACTATTATTTTGCTCATTGACTGCAAGGAAAAGATGAAAGTTATAGATATGTCTGAATAAAACATTTCATTAGAAATTGATGAAAGTTTACTTTAAAAATTTTGACCTTCACCATTTATAAAATCTATATTAGAGCAAATGATACAGAAAAATATACATTTGATCTTATCATGGCGGGATTACCCGGAATTCTATTAAACTACTTGACCCAGACAAGTGATATTTAAGATAAAAATAAATCATTCTAGCTAATTCCACAAAAAAATAATTTATCAGTTTTATGGAGTACTTGATTAATTGCTTTTAATAGAATTCAAATATTTTAAAATCGGCTTTAGATAATTTTTTTAAACTTTTGTTTTTTATTTCTTACATAAGAATAATATTGATATTTATGTGCAAAACATGAATCTGACTATTGATTGATGCAATCGATTGAATACAAGGGTTTGTTTTGTAACCGGTTTATACTTTTATCAGACGTGTATAGACAGCACAGATTGTTTGGACATACAGTATATTATCTGATTGTTAAACAGCATTGATAGCGACAATTAAAAAAGAGGCGAAGGCTTAATTTTGAAGAAGGGTATTTTTTTAGACTGTTTACCGAATATACATCAAAAAAACAATTAAATATTAAACTTGAATTTAAAATGTTTTTAAGAACAATAAAAAATTTTGTCAAAAAAAAGATAATAAACTATAAAATAATTTAAAAAGTTTTAGAAAAAGCAATAAATTTGTAGATAACTAATAGGTATGCAAGTTGTTCAAGATCAAGGATGACCAAGTAGACTTTTTAATAATTTTATATAGAAAAGATTTTTTCTATGTATATAATTGGATTTACACTCATATTTTTCACCTAGTTACTTATGGCAGTCGGAGGCTTGGTTATTTTGGAGCAGATCATTAGATATTTCCAGCGCCAGGATCTATCCAGATTCCAAGATTTCGTTATCAATGGCGGATCGGCTATAATGTTCACTTTGCTCAGGTATGTGAACATCAAAATAAAATGAAAATTATTTATAATTTTTTTTATTTCAAAATATATTCAGAGTATTTCTGTTGACAACAATGATTATAATATTTGTTTGGGTACACAAACACATGCGTATTGTTGATTTGCCCCTGCACTCAGTTTGGACCTGGCTCTTCTCTCTGTTGCTGGTTGAATTTACATATTACTGGACGCACAGAGCGCTGCATGAATTCAACATTCTATGGGCTGCGCATCAGTTCCATCACATGGCAGAGGATATCAATATAACCACAACTATTCGTGACTCTATGGTTGACCTGGTCATATACGCGGTACTTTTAAATATATTCATTATAAAATAAAATATATGCAGTTGAATAAGTTTGAAATATAATTAGGGGTGTGCAAGGTATAAATTACCTTTTAAGTAAAGGAATTGACAAAATAGCCTTTGAGTTTTTGACCCGCCTAGTTTCAAGAAAAGGGGCCAAATGCTTTGAGGGAAAATTCAAAATATCACACTTAGATTTTGTAGCTTGCACATTCCAAAAAATAGGTGAAAATTTTGTTGATTTAAAAATTTGTTTTACAATTAAGCTTGATATATTCCAGCTGGTGTCAAACCATCTATTAATAAGAGATAAATTGATTAAATTAATTGAATTAATATATTTATATTACAGTTCTTCCCACTACCCTTGGCAATAATAATACCACCACCAATACTAATGGTGCATGTTCAATTCAGTCTGATATATCAGGTTTGGTTACATAACGATGTGATCGGACGCCTAGGCTTTATTGAGTACATAATAAATACCCCGCGCCAACATCGCGTGCACCATGGCAAAAATCCGTACTGTATTGATAAGAATTATGGGGCACTGCTTATGATATGGGACCGGATGTTCGGCACTTATCAAACTGAAAAAGAAAAGATTGTTTTCGGTGTCGTTTCACCGACACCTCAAACGTACGATTCAATGACATTACAGTTCGGTTATTATCGCGACGTTTGGGACAAATTCAATAAAGTTGAGGGCATTGGCAATAAACTATCTGCTATTTTCAAAGGACCAGGATGGTCACCTGGAAAGCCAAGACTTGGAGATATTAGTGATATACCGGAACCCGATAAGACATTGCCTAAATATAGTCATGATCCTTTTATACCCACATGGAAGAAAGCATACATTGGCTTACATGGGCTGATTGTGGTCCTGGGCTTTTATATCCTGGCTGATCATCCCTATGTGGTTTGTGACAATTTTTACTTATTTTTATTTTATTTTTGTAATTGTTTTCATAATATTTAAAAAAAATTTATTTATTAGAAACTGTAAACTGTGTTCACAATAATTATATAGTTTAGTGAAAAAAAATAATTAACCCATTTGGAATTTCTGTTTCTCTGAACTATTTAAAATTAATTCTAATTATTGAAATTTTTTTAAGTTGAACTAATCATGTTAATTTTTTTATATGATTTCATTTTATATAAATATCAGAGCCAGCATAATCGTTTGCTTGCAATAAGGCTGGTGTCATCACAACAAGCAAAGGGGGAGTTAACACATCAAACGCAGTTCAAAGATGACATTTTTGTGTTGAAAAAATGCTGTTTGAAACTGGCACATTCCATTTGAAACCACACTTGAACTATGTTTGGAAGTTAACCTGCTTATAACCGAGTTGATGTGTTAACTCCCTCTTTATTTTCATAATGACACCAGACTCATATGCACGGGAAGGCGGAACGGTCTTCCAGGCTCTGATAATTATCAGACTTTTAAGTTATAATAATGAGAAATATTTAATGAAAAATAAATTTAATCTTTTATTGTCAGCGCTATTCACCCGGGAGAGGCCTGATTGCAATGTTCTACATCATATTTGTATTGACAGCTTTCGGTGCTATCTT
>JAQIWA010002387.1:0-13513 GCA_034693305.1 Eueremaeus valkanovi
AAATGTCTACACGTTCTTCTCAACCGAGAGAAGATCAACAAAATGAAACAAATCTATACAGACGACGCGAAAAAGTTTGTCAAAATATGGATCGAGTCGGAAATTGTTGAACAAATGTTGAAACTGGACTACACCATTGCAGACATCAGCGTCTTGCTGTTCAAGCGTTACGCCGAGAAGAAAATGATGTTTGAAAACTTTGCCCAAATATTCGACGCGATTCAACCGAAGAAACCGAAAAGGAAAGTAATTCCTGATGTCTTGCAATGTAAAGTTTGTCTAAATAGAATAATTTCTGTTGTATATATTCCTTGCGGGCATCAAGTATGCTGTTCATACTGTGCCCCTTGCTTTGATACTTGCCCAATATGTAGGGATAATATAAAAGCCTGTACTCGAACTTATTTTTCATAACGTATATAATCATCGATCAATAAAGGAATTGTTTATCCAAAATGAGTCTTAATGATTTAAAATTCAAACACCCGTTCACTTGTATTGTTGCGGGTCAGACATCAAGTGGGAAAACGGTTTTTGTTCGACGAATATTGAATGACTGGAAAAATCTAATTCAAATCAATGTCCAAACACTGAAAGTATTGTGGTGCTATGGACAAATGCAAGAAAGTTATCGACAATCGATACCAAGAGTTGAAATCATATACTTTAAAGGAATTCCTTCAATTGTTGATATAAATAAATTTCAGCCAAATATAATAATTCTTGATGATTTAATGGATGAAGTGGAAAATAACATTAAAGATTTATTCACAAAAGGTTCTCATCATATGAATATTAGTGTAATTTTTATAGTTCAGAATTTATTTAATCAGAATAAACAAATGAGAACAATTAGTCTAAATTCTCATTATATTGTAGTGATGAAAGGTATTCGAATAACTCAACAGGTAGGGATACTAGGCCGGCAAATATTCCCAAATAAATCAAAACAGATTGCAGAAATATTTAAAAAAGCCACTGAAAGCCCGTTCGGCTACTTATTGCTTGATTTGCATCCACAAGCAAAGGATGAATATCGATTAAGAACCAGAATATTCAGTGATGAAATCCCGATTAGTTTGGCAAAGAAACATTCAGTTTCTCCCATAATTTATAGTATTGATTAAACATGAAAAAAATAACAAAGTCTCTTGATAAAACTTTACCGTTTTTGAATCTAGTGTCGAAATTATCTAATAAAAATCGAAAAAGTATTCTTGGTGAACTCGGCGGCGACAAACGAATATACAACGCTTTGCACGAAATTGCGCACAATACCATAAAAGGTAAATTGAAATTAAATAAAAAACAGTTGAAGCAAATAAAACCCCATCAAAAGCTGCTGAATAAATTGTGTGTCAGTTCAAATCGAAATTGTGGTAAAAAGCGAAAAAGACTAGTAGTGCAAAGCGGAGGATTTCTACCAATCCTGATCCCGGCATTAGCTTCAATTTTAACAACGCTAATTGCAAAATGAAAGAAATGGTAGTGCTTCCCTACGACAGGGATCAAATGGACGATAAATGGGGAGGAGCAGATCCCGAGCCTGAGCCTATTATTCCAAGAGTTGATTTTCAAACCCGAATCATTAGATTAGCATTGAAATTAGCCCAGAATACTGCATTCGACGATAACCTCTACGTTAAGCGAGAAGACGGGACATTCAATGAAAGGAGTAATATTGCAAAACTGTTAAAAATTTCACAAACAGCTATACGAAATGTCGAAGGTATGGATGATCTGGTAATACAATTCCATAATTCAGGAATTGATCCGGAACTCATAACTAACGGATTAATCAAACAACGCTTAATCGAACTGAATCGCTCAAGAGGTAGTGGTCCGCCACCGCCATGGCAACCGCCACGCCCGCCATCGCCACCGCCACCGCCGCCGCCAGGCTCGCCCCCAGGCTCGCCGCCACCACCACCATTGGACGGCCCGTTTACTGATGAACCAATGCCTGAACCTGCTCCAATACTACCTCCTATGCCTGCACTGCAAGATCGTAGATTTAAACGTAAACGAAAATCTATAAATGAAACACATCCGAAACAAGTTGATTGGCAAATCCCATTCGACCAGCAACAGGATGACGACGTATAATGATATTTTCTCAATAATATATTTCGATCCAGAACATCCGGCTAGTTTCGGTTCAGTTAAGAGTTTATATGATTATTCAAAACTAGAGGATCCAAATATTAGTTTAAAGGATGTGGAAGAGTGGCTTTCCTCACAGAACGTTTACACGCTGCATCGACAAGCAAGAAAAAATTTCCTAAGGAACAGAATATACGTTTCGTATATTGACGAACAATGGGAAATTGATTTAGTGGATTTGCGAGTGTATTCAAGACAAAATAATAATCATAATTATTTATTGAACGTTATTGATTGTTTCTCAAAGTACTTGTTTTCGGTGCCTACAAAAACAAAGACTGCTTTAGAAATCATCTCAAAATTCAAGAATATATTCAAGCATCGGAAACCACATAAAATACGTTCAGATAAAGGCGGAGAATTCGATAATAGACATTTCAGAGAATTTTGTAAACAGAATAAAATTATTTATTTCACTACAGAGAATAGTACGATAAAGTGCGCCATTGTTGAAAGAGTGAACCGGACATTGAAAAATAAAATTTTCCGTTATTTCACACACAAGGGAACGAGAAAATATATCGATGTCTTACCTGGAATTGTGAAAGGGTATAATAATTCAATTCACAGAACTACAAAAATGGCGCCCAATCAAATCAATGAAAGTAATGAATCAATTGTTTTCGAGAATATGTACGGAGCTTCAAATCTACTATCGTTATTGAAGAAAGGAAAACCTAGATTCAATATTGGGGATACTGTGAGGCAAAAGTATGATATAAATTCGCTTGAAAAATCATACTATCCTTTGTGGACCGATATGATTTATAAAATAGATAAAGTATACAATAAACTTAGCAAGCCTCAGTATAGTGTTGAGATTGAAGGTGAGAAGTTGAATCGTAGATTTTATCCTGAAGAGCTGCAGAAAGTAAAAGTTGACGAGAATACCCTCTATTTAGTTGAAAGAAAACTTGGATACAGGACAAAAAACGGTGAGCGACAAGTTCTGGTTAAGTGGAAAAACTACCCACCAAGATTCAATCAATGGATTCCTCTCAGACATCTTCAAAATCTATAATTACTAATGACTGTGTAATTAAAACTTCTAATTTAATTCTATTTATTTTTCAAATGCTAATTATAACTATTGTTGTAACAACTAGTATATATAATCTGTCTGCACAGAAAGGCGACACAAATATGTGGACTGCCTTACTGTCAAGTTCTATTGGCTATATTTTGCCTAATCCAAAATTGAAACCTACTATAAATGAAGAGAAAAAATAAAATTATATTCATTCTTATATCAGTACTACTGTGTCTCAGTTTATTTCTAATTGAAATGGAATCAAATAATTTTTATGTTCATCTCTCGAGCAATGTTTTACCTACTTCACCACAAGAAATTTCAAACACCATTGGAAACTATGTGACTAGACTTCCGCATCGTATTAATATCGATGAAAACTGGGAAGTTGGAGTGACAGATATTTCGTATACAAAAAGTTGGTACAATATAATGAAAGATCAGAAGTTATATCTCATTTATGATGGAAAAGAATCGCTTTTACTCAATGAAGTATTGCCTGCAGGTAATTATATTTCTGTTGAAGATATTGTTGATTTATTAAATCAATTATACGAAGATTACTGCAGAGATAGGCCATTTGTTGATTATCCACCTATTTTTCTGTATAATAAACAAGCGAATAAAGTAAAAATTAGACTGGGTGGTAAAAAATTTGATCAAAAAAACCCGCATGTTTTCCCGAAATTGGATGATTTTCTCGCACAATTTCTTGGATTAACCGATAGTCAAAAGCGACAATATCCATTTACTACAGTGGTTGAAAACACAATTGAAACGCCGTCAAAATTAGTAAGAAATGAGACCAGTGTTGAAGAAAGATCTTATAATGAAACTCAACCGGCTAATCAAATTATTTCTAGAAAGACTACAGATGAATTGATTAGCATGTTTACAATAGAAATAGAGATGTTAAATTCTATTTACTCTAACGATTGGATCAGAAAGAATAATTTGATCCAGAATTATTTACTTAAATACGCTAATGCTTTGCTTTTGACCCCGATTTATACAGTGAAGGAAAAAAATATTATTAAAGAGAAAATTATCCAATTGATATACAAGTATTTGAATGATGCTTCAATTCAAATTATTTTGAATGAAATAAATAATTATTCATTCGTTAATAACAGTGCTCCAGAACCCGTTCCTAAACCTCTTCCAATAACTGAAACAATACCAAAAGTCGATAATCAATCAACAAATCAATCGAATCTGAATTCTACAGGAAAAACTAATATACAAATTCCAGGTCCAATTGGACAAACCTCACAAACAGGTGAGAATCAATCAACAGTTCAATCGAATCAGAATCCTATAGAAAGAACTTCGGAACAAATTTCAAGTCTTACAGAGCAAACAGTTGAGAATCAAACAACTGTTCCGTCGAATCAGAATTCTACAGAAAGAACTTCTGAACAAATTCCAAGTCCTGCTCTTACGGGGACTCAAGAAAACAAGGCTGAACCTCACGAGGTGAAACCGGAAACATCATTAAAGAGGAGAACAATCATCGATATGACTCGAGTTTATGAAGATATGAAAAATAAAATGGAAGTTTTGAGTAAGTCAAATGAAAATGAAGATGAAATTCGGAAACTAATTGAAAATTATATTTCAGAGAAAGCCAAAGAAATTTTCCTGGATATAACATTTACTATCAATCAAAAAGAGTACATAAGATCACAAATGTTAAATTACATTAGGTCTTATATTCCAGGACCAAAAGGCAGACATATATTTAAAGAAATTGATGATTATTCTTTTTCAATGAATAGTGCAGCTGAACCTGAAAGTATTTTCAGTTCATCAGGAGTGGCTACGCCGTTGACACATACGCCTCTAGTTATCCCCGATGAATTACCGAGTGTTTCAGAATTGATGACCCAAATTTCAAACGAGGCCCAACGTCTTGTATATGTATATGTTGGAAAAAATTTGTTTGAGCCTCAACATTTGGCGTATTTCCGAATTATGTCGAGAAAAGTGTTTTCAAAAACAAACAAATATACTATGCAAGAAAAAATTCGTTTGATGACATTTATGCAAAGTATTTTAGATAAATATTATGAAGAAGGAAGTGGTCTTGAAATTAAAAAGATTATTACGAATAAGCATTCCAAAGATTCAACATT
The DNA here is from genome assembly GCA_034693305.1 of Eueremaeus valkanovi. Classification (NCBI taxonomy): domain Eukaryota; kingdom Metazoa; phylum Arthropoda; class Arachnida; order Sarcoptiformes; family Eremaeidae; genus Eueremaeus; species Eueremaeus valkanovi. The sequence goes on from JAQIWA010002387.1 coordinate 5,329, forward strand.
GCCACAAGAACCAGAAAATCGAATAAAATTTATAGACACTGAACTCGATAAAATTACAAACAATGCTCAAAATATACATGATAATAATTCGGCTGGAGTTAGGAATGACTTGATAAATACCTTTCTTAAGGATAATAAAGAATTTCTTCTCCTTACTTATAAGTTTACAGAGGAAGAGAAAAGTAAAATTACAACCAGATTTGACTGGTTGAGACACTATTACATTGCTATAATTCCAAAGTCGAGAAATCCTGCCAAACGTTCAGCGGTAGATGGCGTTGATTCTTTTGAAAAAAAAATTTATTTTTAAGGTTTCAATGAAGTTTCGCTAAATGGTGGAATTCATTCGTTGTATTTATATTGTAATATAATTAAACCTGTTTTAGTTGGCAACAAAGAAGCGCCACTAATTAGAAGAGTGGAGATTCCTACAAATAAAAAATTTGGTGAACAGTGTGAAATTTATTATCCGCAACCGCAATATTATCCACTAGTTTGGCACGAATTCGATAGTATAGAATTAGACTTGAAAGACGATAGCGATCAAACAATTGAATTTGCATTTGGAAGAACTGCAGTGACATTACATTTCAGAAAAAAATCAAGCAATGTCTTCGAATCCGTATATCAATTATTACGTTAATCAGGCGGGATCGGGTATTGGGGGGTTTCAAGGTGCAAGATTCCAGAGGGGTCAAGGTTTTTTTTGGAAATGTATTTAAAAGCGCAATTTTACCACTGCTGAAATATTTTGGTAAAACAGCTTTAAAAACCGGAGTTGAAGTCGCAAACGATACACTCGAAGGCGAGAATTTCATGGATTCAGTGAAGAAAAGAGCAAAAGGAACTGTTAGAAATGTTATCAGTGACGCCGGAAATAGAGTTGTGAAATTTGCTCAAACTGGCAAAGGCAGGCGTCGAAGACGTAGAAAAGTAAAGAAGATTAGAAAAACGAAGTCAGTCCGGAGACGTCGTCGTACAGTAAAGAAGAAAAGTCGTAGAAGAAGAGTGAGTAAAAAGAATTTAACGTCTATTTTCAATTAATTATGAGTTTAGTTAACGAAAAATCACCAGTAACTGCTCTACCGGATCTCGATTTCTATACAAGACCTCCAGTTCAAACATCAATTGAATCGACTTATGTTGAAGAAATCCGACCGGTGGCACAATTGAATACCGGCGGACATATCGAGTTTATCATTCATAATGGCTTCAATGAATATATCAAGCTTAAAGAAACAACTCTTTACTTGAAATTTCGGGTAAAAATGGCGAGAAACGACAATACGCCAGTCGTTGATACAGATTGGACTAAAGTTTCTGTTGTCAATAATCTTTTGCATTCATTATGGAGTCAAATAGATTTACAAATTGGCGATTCGCATACAACAACATCCCTGCAGACCTACCCGTACAGAGCCTACTTCGAGACGATCCTTGGTTCGACCGAATATGGAAGAAAAACATACTTACTATCCCAATTATTTACTATCGATGAAATGTCTACAAAAGATGCCCCTCAAACCGGAAGAAAAGATTATATTAAGCATACAGGTACAGATCCCGTTGAGACTGGTAGGCTATGTGAAATTGAAGGCAAATTACATTTGGACCTATTTTTACAGCATAGATTATTGATTGGTGGAACGAGATTGAAAATAAAATTAATACCTAATCGGCCAGAATTTTATTTTATGACTAGTGAAAAGAAACTTGCACCCAGAATCGAATATCAAGATATTCACTTGAATATTACAAAAACGCGCGTAGCCGAAGATGTCTTACTTGCACATTTAAAAGCAATAAATGTCAGTCCTGTCAAGTATATTATTAATCGTTCAGAAGTTAGAACTGTTACCATTGACAAGGGGGTTACCAGCAGAAATATTGAAAATGTTATTAATGGCCAATTGCCACGACGGGTATATATTGCGTTTGTTAGCAATGAGGCCTACTCGGGAAGTTTTGAGAAAAATCCTTATTTCTTCCATCATTACCATGTGAATGCAATCTCATGTTTTGTCAATGGAGAACAGTTTCCGAGAAAAGCATATATGCCCAATTTCGAAGACGATTTATATTTACGAGAATTTGTTGAATTATACAGAGTATCAGAACAGCTCGACAATGATGCTAGGATGATGATTGATAGATTGTCTTATAAACAAGGGTACACTATATTCGCATTTAATTTGAGTCCAGATCAGTCTCAAGGATACAACTCTGTAGGTTACATCAACATACCCAAAGAAGGTGTTTTACGAATTGAAATTCATTTTGCAAAACAACTAGATACGACTATAAACGCGCTTTTATTCTGTGAATTCGATAATCAACTGACCATCGGTGAGGATAGAAACGCTTACATGGATTATCGATAATGAAGGGAAATGAGATTCAACGCATGCTGAGAAATGTCAAAACATTTAAAGGTCTCTTCCCAAGAGATATACTTCCGGATAAAGTCGAATATCCGATGAGCTTCATTGCAAATACTGATACATTAGAAGAGCCAGGAACGCATTGGGTTGCTATTGTAATAGACAGAATGGGAATTGCAGAATATTTTGATCCGTATGGCCTGCCGCCATTATATGATGAATTTCTTGAATTTTTTATAAAACATTGTCCAAACGGTTTCTTATATAATCAAATCACACTACAATGTGACACCTGTATCACTTGTGGTGAATACTGTGTAACATATGTTCTCGCGCGCTCTAATGGATCAAGTTATGCAGATTATGTATCAATGTTTGGACCCGATCCGTACGCGAATGATGAAATTATAAAAAAATTATATAAAAAACTTTCATAAATAATTATTTTATTCATTTTAAATTTTACATTCATGTAATCAATTTTTTATATTAATAAAAAATTAAATTTAAATATTTTTGTGTAATCTTATTCGTCCATTAATCCGCGAGCCTGTCCGATCTGTCCAGGCACCCAGACAAATGAACGCGACCTATGGATTTCTTTTAAAGCCAAGATCCGGATCCAGAAGTTGTTCCACGGGAGGTGCATGAACTCGCACTTGACAATGGACACGAAAATGAGTCAACTCTTTCTTCATTCAGGGCAACTGGTTCTAATTTGCCCGAAGCGGTATCTTCTTTAGTTTCCGATTCATCCTCTGAAAAGTCGCTTGATTTAGCACTTCCGTCTGAAAGATCGTATTCCATATCGCTTGATTGATCTTTGTCGCGGAGTGCAAGTCCTTTTCTTTCTACCTTATCATAATTCCGATGTAATTTAGTCGCTTCTTCATCTTTAATGGAATACTGTTGAATTTGATTGTCTTCAATTAATATTATGTTGTATTCCGAATTTTTATGATAGATATATAGTTTACGATTCCTATAAGTGAAACGCACGGCTCTTGGTCCGTATGCAATTGTATGAATTAATTTTCTGAATTCAATTTCGTACAATGTTAGTCGCGTTTTGAGTCCAGATCCAATTGACAGATCTCCAAAAATAAATTGGTTGATGTATTCCGAATCAATGTATATGTGAAATATATAGAAAACTTTCATATGATTATGGCACTGAACACAGTCCGAAACACGTTTTAGTACGCAATAATTTCCAATATCGAGCATAATTGGTCGGCGCATTTTGGAAACTAAAAAAATAATTATATAAACTTTCAGTTTTATACTTAGACTAAGCCCGGCCCACTGATGAATTCAAGACTCATCGCTTTCTCCATCGCTTTCCCGATCGCTTTCTATGTCGCTATCTCGATTTTCTTTCAAAAGCCACCAGTCAACTACGTATCTACAAACATCAATATCATCTCTTCTAGTTAAATTGAAAGTGAGTTTCTCATCTATATAACGTACTTTATATTCACAATCTCGATGAAGATCAATAAATTGCTTGACTTTCGGTTTTCTCAAATCTGTAGCTAGTACGACTGGATTCTTCCACGGCATATAATGTCCACAATAACGATAACCTCCATATTCAAACATATCGCAAATACGATTGTTTGCTTTAAGTCTAACTTCATCGCAACGCTTCACATGATCTTCAAGATGTTCACGAAGATAATTGTATATGTTATACGAACATACATATGAAGTTACGTCTGGGAAATACTCACAAAGTCTTGGGTCGTCTTTCTTTTCTTTTTGCATTCTTGTATCAAAGTCTTGATGTTCTTTTATTTTTTTATACCATTTATCTATGAAACTTTTTGTTATATTGTTAATATTTGAACAGTCAGATCCATATAGTATAACGGGCCACTGGACGTCTGTATGAGTTTCCGACATGTCATACCATTTCCAATTTTTTGGAGCTTTTTCTTGTCCTTTTTCTATTAAGCGCATTTTCCACTGTTCTATTTTAACAAATTCATAATCAAAGCCAATTTTATATAGTTTATTCAGATTGAATTTTCTCAGAAAAGCAGGTCGGTTTTCCATGCTTACAATAGTTTGAATTAACAAAACTCATGTTTTTATACCAATACTAAACTCTGCCCACAATTCTCTTGACCTATTATATCTTTCGTACAGTATTCCAAGAGCCTTACCAGGTTGTTAAGGCCCTTAGAATACTGTACGATTACTATTTATGTTGGTCAGCTCTATAAGATACTTATGGCTGGCGTTTTTCAAAATGCCAAGGCATATTGAAAAAATAAATCCTATTCATGTCGTGCGACACCCAATCGGAGATTGATCCTAGATGATAAAACACTACCTAAATTGGCCACACCTCCTGTTATGTCCAGTCATCCTCAGACACTACTATCAATTGTGTTCAGAATATTATTGAAAATCATTTAATTCATATAAACTGTTCATCAAATCAGTTCTGCATTAGTTTTAAGTCTAACTCATATACTCTTTACCAGAATTGTAAAACTCGTAATATCTTACGATCCAAGCACAACTACTGTTCAGTTTAGCGGTGAATACTGAATGTATATTTCCCTTAACTTCTTATTCATTGAAGTTTTATAAATACAAAGAACTCACTTTAACTTCAGATAACGTTTGCTGTAATTTCTTCGTGAAATTTCGTCATCTTTTGGTTCGAGTAATGAATTCAAAAAGTATAACAGAATTGACTGCAATAGCAATGCAGACAAACAACTATTTGAAGGCATTTGTAACCAAAACATGTTCGCAACCAAACAATAGTTATATAATGTGTACTATATTTTCACTCATTCTCTCACTAATGCAAATGTGAGTGAACTGACATTGAAAACACTGTCCGAACTAACTGTACTGAAGACTATTGAAATTTAATACGTTCGGGCTATTAAACCCATACTATTACGAAATCATTTGTATGCGATTTATTGGCAAAATATCCTATAATAATATCAATTTATTTTGAGAATAAAATTATGAAAAAACAAAAAGACAAAAGTTATTAAACATTTATTTCATTATTGATAAACACATTAATATTTATCAATTCATATGTTTCTTATAATTTAATTACAAAAAGCCATTACATTAGTGGTCAACAGAATTGGATTTTAGAAAAGTATAAATTATTAAATTCTATTAAAAAACTCTGTAATATCATCGAAGATAACAATCAGAATATTAATTCACACGATATTTATAACTGTATTCTTAATTAAAGTCAATTTTTCATTACATTCATTATTTCAATATTTTGTTCTTTCATTACTTTCAATACATTTAATGCTTTTTCAATACAATTATTGCTAAAGTGATGATTAATTAGTCGTTAAAGTAATTATTCTTTAATTTTTTGGAATATATTTTTTATTGAAACCATAAAAACCAACAATTTTTTGTCTTATTTTATTCAATGAATATACGTATGTTATAGAAATTCAAAAATAAACTTACATGGATGAATAATTCAATCGTTGGGTTGAAATTTAATGAATTTTTTGATGAATGCCATATAAATATCATCTTGGCCATTTGATTTTCTTAGTAAATATATGCCCTCATCATTTAATATAATTTTCATTATATTATTTTTGAAATAAATTGATTTAATTTTAATACAGTTTTTGATTAAATATAATATATTTGAAAGAAATATTGAATTAATGGAAATCTCCGAAACAATTATCAGTTTTTTCAGATCTGATAGTTTAGACACCGATATGATTGTCAGATCAGTCACATCTGCGCCAAATATTTCTAAGACTTGAAGTTTAGGCAAATTTTTGTGGATATCAACGAAAAAGTCGTCAGTAATCAAAATATTTTTTCCGTTAATGGCTTCAATCGAGAGATGAGTTAATTGTTTCAATTGATTCAAGTCTTCGCTACTTATAATCGGTAATAAAGGGTCGTCAGAATAGAAGCATAAACTCAATTGTTTTAAATGTATGAATGAATTGATTTCTTTGAGAATGTCATACATTACGGATACATTCATTTCATCGATCTTTAGGTGAATTCGCTTCAAATAATGGCATTTATCGCGCATTTGACGCAAACAAACAATTAATGAATAGGTATTTGAAATACAATCAATGGATAAGTGTTTTAGTTTCGAAAGCTCTGTCAATGCATTGAATAAAATACTTTCTGAAACTCGTCTATCAATAGCCATATAAATGCTGTGATCTTCTGATATCTGTATACAAACCGATTCCAAACTGTTTTTATTTCTTTCAAACAATATCTGAACTCTTTTTGTATCAAAGTTTGAATATTGAAATGAAATAACTTTTAACTTATGTAGTAATGGAGTATTTCCATCAAAAAGTATCCACAGATGTCTGCTGGGTAACATTCTTATGTCGAGTTGAGTAACATTCGGACAATTCACTTTAAAAGGCAAAAAATAGTTGTTTGATATGATTTCAATTTTTTTCAAAGTAATTCCATATTTTTTGCATAGTTTTAATGAGAATCTGTTTATATCGGTTCGAACAGCCGTTAAATTATTAATATATTTTATAATCACTTCGAAAATTGCATTCAAATATCCAAAACATTTGACATTAACATAAATAGTATTAATATTCGGCTGTTTTTTCAATATATTTTCCAAACAATCAATTTTAATAAACTGTGTATTCTTTACGAATAGATACGAATCGATTATAAGTTTGTATTGCTTTTGATGAACACATCGTTTCCACTGTTTAGACACACATTCTGTGCGAAACTTATCATTGAATGTGAGATAACTTAAAACTAATTCATAAAACTCATCGCCGAAGCGATCGAAAGAGTCTTCACTATAAACTGAAGTCATTTTATTCACAATAAATAAATTGAATTTGAAGTAACTTTTTTGTTCAATAAAACAAACACAAACTGAATAGACAAACATGAAGTGAGTAATCGGGTGAATATTTTGTATCTTATATAACAATTCGTAGGTTCCGGACATGGGTTGGAAGGTTATGAAAACCCAGGTTCTATGCAATTTAATGTAATTCTTGTAATGCGTTGGATATAATTAATTTTAATATAAAATATTCACAAATAAAATTCAATGCTTTTTATTAAAGTCTTTTAATTTAATTTAAATGTATAAAAGTTATTCACAAAAGTGAATTCAGAAAACAGAGTATCGAATGCAGAATAATATCAAACAATAGTCAGGTATAGAGACAAAGCTTCTCACCTCAAATGAGAACCCAAGTGTTTATTTCCCAATACTTATAGTTAGGGAAATACCCTCCTCTTGTATAATAAATTTTCTCTCTCTGACGATTATATAGCAGCTCTAGCACTGTTAAGGCTGCTATATAGCTATCCAGTCTTAATAGTTTTGTAGCCCATCAATTATGGCTTGAATTTTATTTATGCATTGTGTCGGGGTCTCGGCATACTGTGTAATTTAGTATCAACTCCGAGTTTACATATTGTAGAATCGTATCTAACTACTGATTCAATAAACGCAGTTAACTGGCTATTCATCAGTGCGAGAGAAAACGCACTGTCAAAGCTAATGCACTGAAATGGATTAAGAGTAGTACAAATGCTAATTCCATGTTGAAATGAACAACACTTCTATGGCTACTCATTTGAAAGCTAAAACTATAAATAATTCCAAACATTACACAAAACTTATTTTTGTTAGCCATCCATCTCTTTAAAGATGTTTGTGATTGACTCTAATTATACAGATAAAGGAATATATGTAAGCAATTGGGAAAAAATGTTACCGGGAATCAATTAATTATAGAATAAGCAGTCCGAAAGTATCT
>JAQIWA010002388.1:0-13512 GCA_034693305.1 Eueremaeus valkanovi
ACTTTAGCTCTCACTGAACAAACCAGTTCTGTTCAGTGCTTCACATGCTTTAAACTTTCAGAACAAAACTGGTTTTTTCAGTGAGAGCTTAAGTCCCCTTTTATTAACCTTTAGTCATCGGACTGATAAGAGTGCTTTTGCAGACACTCAATTCAATTCTGACGAACTATAGAATAGACTATTAAGACCTAAATTTGTTGCCAACAAACATATATTCTATTAATTATGGCTTAAATATACAATTATTTAGTTTTTATGCCATTGAACACAAGTTAAGTTACTTTTAACCCAGAACTTAAATGTAAAATTCCGTAATACCTGGCTTCAGCGAGCTTGCACATACCCGATGAATAAGTTTTTAATTATCATTGCATTATATGAAATAATTGGTAAACTTGTTCTGAACTAAAAAATCATGAAAACAATACAAATAATGAAAGTCTTGGGAAAAAGTTCTCAATTTGAAGGCAAAAAAATCATTAGAACCTCTACTCTACACCATTTTCCTTTAATATTCAACTGTACAGCTTGTAGGCTTCACTCAATGATCAATGTGCATTGTACAGTACATTCGGGTGCAACTGAAAGATTGAAATTTAAGAAGAATAATTCCAATTCTCCAAAGTAAGTGTGCGAATAGCCTGTATTTATACTAGTATTTAGTCTAATTTAATATACTATACCTGTATTTGGAAACTAAGTTATGTTACACTCAATGCATTCAAGGATTTTCAATCAAATCAATTGTGTATTCATTTGACTTAAGGCACAATTAGTATTGCACTCAGTTATGTAAGCCAGCTACTGTACATGATACATATTCACTGATCTTGTGATGAGCCCTGCCCTCTGCCCTCTGGCCTGTTTGCACCATTTGCCGGATGATTGGACACTTGGAAGCGTTTGAATGTTTTTTAATTGTTTATGAATTGAGAGAAACTGTTGAATAGAATTATTTGATATTTTATTGAATATTGAAAATATGTTTTACATAAATATGTTTAAAATGAAAGTCAATTAAATTTAATGAATATTTGCAACAAAAGTAAAGTAAATCTGCGATCAATTGAATACATTTCACAATTAGTTATTCAATCAAATGATTGAATATTATTAACAAAAACTAAATATATTTCTAAGAATTAGATGAAGTCGATGAGGAAGGAGTGGGTGTTTTGCATCCAGTGCTGTTCGCTGTCGATCCAGTCTTGGCCTCTCTTTTCAACGATTCGATGTATTCTTCCTGTGATTGCGCCAACACTTTGGCCAAAATGTCGTCTTCTGTCCAGTCTTTCAGACCTATTCGTAAAGATTTTATTTAATTTAAAACAAATAGAAATCGTTTCAAAACAGTTGAGCACCGGATGACTGACCGAACACCTGAGGCGGCAACTGATGCATGAAAGACGCCGTTTCTATTAGACTGAACTCGGCTTTCACGGAGTGCTTCTCATTGGTTCCACTGCTCGAAGCCTTAGGACTGGATCGCGGGCTCACACTATTAGGGCTTTTGTTTCCGTGCGAGCCCTTACTGGAGCCCTCGTAGCCCCCGGTTGTGGTCGACGTAGCGCTGGCAGACTTCTTAATCTTATGCGAACGCATCTCATTCTCCTTAAGCCATTCGACGTACGACTCGCGAGCTATCTGTTCCTCAATGGCTTCATTGGTGGCCTCCCAGTCGGTGGCCCTGATCTTGTCCTCGAGCATCGCCTGTTCCAACTGTTGCTGTTCTGATATATGGATCGCTTTCTCCATTAGACTCTTCTCTGCGAATCCCGGCTTCAAAGCGGGCAGACCTAAGCCGACGCCAATGGTTGCCTTCTGGGGGTTGACTATCGAGTTGTAGTGTATGTTCTTGTGGTAACTCAAACGGATCGGTTCGTTGTCTGTTTGGTGACAGCCCTGGAATATGTTTATCGGTTCCGAACTGTAGTGAAACACTTCGATCGGACGGTTGAATATTTCACTCATGGCTTGCATTTCGATGTGATTCCCGTGAATGTGGTCACACCTCTTGCGCTCGACGTACGCCGCGAAGTCTTCCGTCACGTATTGCGAAAAATAATCGGAGTTTTTGTCCTAAAGTTGTCAACCGTTTGGTTAGTCTCAACACACGTATGGTTTCAACATTAAAACAGCCCTAAGAGTAGGCCTAATGCCACTTAAGCCCAATTATCCTCTATTCTACTGCTTTGTTTCGTTTGCACCCCTACTATAAAGGCTACCTGAGCTCGATTCTGAACAAATACTGTTCAGACAATTTCAAGATTGAGAACAAGTAAGTGAAGCGAAGGGAAGGGACACTGACTTACCATATAATCCATGCATAGCTTTCTGATCGAACCGTGCATTTCTTGGTCGCCGTATATCTGATCGGCTGTTAGTGTCGTTCAAACTATTAATTAATTCATTGGCCGATGAGTTGTCACAAAACACTTACCGACAGCCCTGAAAAGGCAGGCGCCGTCCTCTGCCATAGCCTTTATAAGAAAGCCCTTCTTCTTCAACCTTTTCGTGAACTCCCGTTCCTTTCCTTCCCACTCGTCTTTAGTCCACAGTTCGGGTGGTTTTTCATATTCGTCTCCACTGTTATAACCAGAGGCCGATTCCGTGCCATTTGTTTCGCTTCCGACCACTTCTATAGCACTTTTGTCGACACATTCGTTGCCATCGGTCTGACTGTTGGCGTCGACCACAACCTCACCATTGGTCGGATTGGCTGTGGATTTGGTTTTCCTCAAATGCGAGCGAATGTTGTCTTCCCTGCGATGTCTGCGCTTGGAATGAGTCGGACCCGAATCCAACTGCGCCTCCGAGTCGTTGGCACTTCTCTTCTCGTCGTTCCTATTGTTGATGCCATTCCATCGACTGCTGGTTTGCGGCGAATGACCCCTACTGTGCGACACGTGACTGAAGGTCGGGTACGTCTCGTAGGAGACGCCAACACTTCGCTCGCTGTCCACCGACTCGTCGTTTGGGTTCTTATTGTTGTTTTGCTTCTTCTTCGGTAATATTGTCATTGTTTTGGGCTTTGGATGCGATTTCTATACAATTCAATCGATTTCTTCGCAATTATTATTAAAAATAGATTTCAATTGAATTTCAAATAGAAATGAATTGAAATTCAAATATATTTTTAATTATGAATTCAATTGTTTTTTATGTATTTTTTAATTTCGTTGAAATCGTTGACTGTTTTGACTCTAAGACTACAATTGGACTAAAAATCAAATCAAGTTATCGTTGATTTCGGTTTCGATTCATTAAAAAGATTTAATTTTTTATTTATAAAGCAATTGAACGAAAGAATACATTAATTGCTATAAAATGACGACTAAATCAATGAAACCTTTCATTACATTTGCGAACAATTTTTGCAATTTTATTGTGTTTTTACTCTTTTTTTATTATTATTATTATTTTATACGACATTACAGTACAGTCTGTACTAAATGAATGCATCTCTGGTCACATCAATAACGCAGTCAATCACTGTTTTGCTCCCAAACCCTGACATTGAGTGAACAAACATTGGCATAGGTTTGGGTTCAGATATCTGTCAAACTCTCTTCCCTTCCCTTGTATTGACTGAAATGACTTATTTGTGAACGAAATCATATGATATGAAGGAATGCTTTGATTACGTCATCAATACTTTGCAAACATTTTGTTTATATTTTTGGTTTAAATATTAAATTCTGTTAATTATGTTATAAAACAAATCAAAACAAATCCAATTCAAAGCTCAACTTAAACCCAAATCCTGTATTCAAAGCATTTCTGATTCAAATCTGAATTCATTTCAATTAAATTCTGCTTTAATTGCGTTAAAAATAAAGTAAACTTTGTTTGCATTTAATTAACAAAAAGTTTTTAATTTAAAAAATGAATAAAAATAAGAGATTTAATGGAAAGCGGAATAAAAGAGTGAATTATAATAATTGTAATAATATTAACAAAAGAGTCGATAGTTTTGATGAAAGCAATGAAAGCGAAGTAGTGTTGAGTCAAAGGACTGAAAGCGAAGAAGAGCTCAAAGAAGAGACCGATTCAGACAATGCGGACGATTCGCAAACGGACTCAGATGTGGCTCAAGAAGTCGTAGAAGAAAACCAACCGGTAGTTGAAGGCGAGGCCACCGGAAGTGGAACTGATGTCAAGTCGATTGCAATAGCGATGTGGGATCTGAAGCACTGCAACCCTAAGCGATGCACCGGAAGAAAGTTGGCCCGACTTGGGATGTGTCGGCTCTTAAGGTTAGGCCAAAGGTTTAATGGAATCGTTTTGAGTCCTATGGCCACCAAATGTGTTGCACCGGAGGACAGGTCTATAGTCGAGCGGAACGGCATTGCAGTCGTCGACTGTTCGTGGAATCGACTGAACGACACGCCCTTCCATAAGATGAAAGGCAGTCACTTACGTCTCCTCCCGTTCCTGATTGCCTCCAATCCCGTCAACTACGGGGTTGCGTCCAAACTATCGTGTGTTGAGGCCATCGCTTCCACTCTATTGATAACCGGACGGTCTGATTGGGCGCACATTTACTTAAGTAAATTCAAATGGGGTTTGGGTTTCCTCAAACTCAATGAAGACTTGTTTGAGAAGTACTGTCTGTGCAGTGACTCAACCGAAATGGTCAGAACGCAGAACGAGTTAATCACTCGAATGGAAGCCTCGAATCAATGCAATCAAAACCGAAGCACAGATTTGCCGCCCATTCAGAGCTCAGACTCCGATTCAGAATAAATATGAAAATTATAGAAAATATTTTGATTTTTATATTCTTTCATAAATTGACTGATTTATGGTTTGATTGAAATGAGTCTGAATTCACAAAAAGTCAGACCCAATGAGACTATGGATAGCGTATAAGACCTAAGTTTTAAAGTATGTTAGAGTCAGCCGAACGGCGTTTATAAGAAAAATAATAAAATACAGAAATTTCAGTCAAAAAAAATATTTTACTAAAACTATTCGTTGTATTCGAGTTCAAGCGATTTGATTATAAAACAGTAAACGTCTGTCAGCTCTTCGATCTGTTAATGAGATTAGTATTACCGCTAATAGAGTAGAAAGATGTGAACCAATCAATGGCCAAAGGGGTCAACACAGGCTGCAGGTGATTGCATCCAAGAGTCAAATGCGTACAACACTTGTCTGCATAATAGAGCCAATCAGTGTTGAGCTCATAAATGCAGACAAATCTTATAAGCATTCTCTCTGTGATTTGTGGGCACTTGGATGCAGTCCCTCATTGGTTTGGACAGAACACAACTATCCATCGGACAAAATCTAAAAACTGTGGTCAACCCCTCCCTGGCCATTTTGTTAAATATAGAACAAACCATCTTTGCGGTCGGTTTGCCGGCGCCGTGACCTGCTTTGGTGTCGATTCTGATCATAAGGGGTGTATTGCCATTGGATTCGCCCAATCGGTGCTGCAGTTCGGCTATGAATTTGAACGAATGGAGCGGAACTACTCTGTCGTCGTGATCGCCTTCAGCGGACATTCCATTGATTAGCGATTTATTGTTAAAATAGAACCAAATTATGAATACCTGTCAACAGAAGAGTCGCCGGATATCTGTCCGAAGTGTTCGGAATGTTATGCAACGGAGAGTACCTATAGATTGGATTCAGTTATTGTAAGAGTAAAACAGAGTCGCAATAGGGATGACTCACTTGAGCACATTCTTGAAGTGTTCCTCCTGATCCGGGTCGCCGTAGTCGGAGCACCAGGCGTGGCCGCACGTGAACTTGTGGAAGCGCAGCATGTCCATCACTCTGTGCACAGGCAGACAGTCAGACATTGCTATCACTTATTCTTTCATTCAATCCTTTGTCTACTTTACCCGACGTGACAGACGACACATCCAAACAAGTCAGGCCTTCGGTTGGCCACTGCGCCCACGAGTAGTCCCCCATTAGAGCCGCCCTGAATGATGAGCTTATGACTACTTGTGTATCGATTGTCAATCAGATACTGTGCGGCCGCTTCGAAGTCATCGAAAACGTTCTGTTTGTGCAACTGTTTTCCCGAGTCGTGCCAGCGCTCACCTGCCGGGCCATACATACAGACAGATATGTTCTTAGTTTTGCTAATTATGTGAATCCAAATATAAACAAAAGCCAAACCATATTCGCCGCCGCCTCTGATGTTGGCCACAGCGAAGATGCCCTTCAGGTTCTTCATGAGGAGCACCCGTTGATTACTGAAAGTGGGCTGGATGCTTATATTGAAGCCCCCGTAGCCGTAGAGCAGACACACATTGTCGCCATTGAGTGCCATATCCTTGTGGTGGACGACAAACATCGGAACTTTAGTGCCGTCTTTGCTCTCATAGAAGATCTGTTCCGTGAGGTAAGCCTTGGGATCGAAGTCTTGAACTTTGATTTCCTTAAACACTTTGGGTTCGCCCACAAAGTCGTAGTGATATATAATACCCGGCGTTAGGAATGACGTGAAGTAATAGAATATTTCCGTTTGTTTCCGCTTTCCTGAGAATCCAGTTATGGAACCGATGGGAAAGTCTAGTTTCCGAATCAACTGCCCGTCCGATAGTCGGCGCAATTCCATTACATTCACGACATCCCGAATATAACATGCGATCAATACGTCATTGTTTGCAACCGAACACCAGTCGAGTACATCCTTCGGGTGCTCTCCAATCAAGTCGACCCAATTGTCGATCGCCGGTGCCTTCAAATCAATCTTAACGAGTCTAAAATTGGGCGCATTCTTGTTGGTCCGCACGTACTATAAGTCGTGAAAATCGCAAATAATTTCAATTAAAACAAAGCTTTTATTCAATCGTTTCGTTCATTAGTTTAGGCAAACATTCAATGCTTTCAAACCATTATTTCTTTATCGTTAGTCACGTATTCATACTCTGCACTAAACTCATCAATAATTGGAGTCAACTTGAGTTCGCATTCAATGGACAGACCATTGATGGGAACGTAATACCAGAGACAGTTCTGACAGCTCTCACGTATATAAACGTTGAGATATTGTCCGCAATCGCTAACAACGGAACCGCTGTTTTGGTGTTCAATACAATTGTTATAAAGATTAATGAATGCGTTGAACGGATAGACTACTAGTGCTCACATTCTCCACTCAGGCTTTTCCTTGAATTGGAGGACCAGTACGTCTTCGCTCTGATCGCTATTTATTCTGTGATAATAAAGCTTTTGGTGAATGTTTAGAGTCGTTTCCGTTCCATCACTTTTGTCGGTGTGATCCGGATAGCACTGTGCGATAGATCAGTTCAGATACCTGTTCTCATTCTAAGCCGAATCAAGCAATAAATACCGAATAGAAGAACCCTTTGTTGTCGTGCGTCCACGCGATTGAAGTGAACTTTACTTTTTTCAGTTCTTCAGAACAGTCTTCACCTGAGCTTACGTTACGGATTCGGATCCGAACCCAATCAGATCCAGAGTCACTCAATCCATATGCAAACCATTGGCCGTCTTCTGAAAACGATGTCACACTCAGAGAAGTGGTTCCGTCCGGACTCAACACATTCGGGTCCAGAAAGACCTTCGGCTTTGCGTCAATTGAATCCAGAATATAGAGAACCGACTGATTCTGTAGACCCGTATTCATGTAGTAGTAGTAATGGTCGCCCCGTTTGAACGGACAGCCATATCGAGGGTAGTCCCACAACTGGGTTAGTCTATCAATCAATTGAAGCAATTAGTTGTAGAGAACCGGCAGAGAAGTCCATCGGAACCGATGCCAACAAACCTCTGTTTGATTGTATTCTTGTGAACACATGACTCGATATAAGGCACCGAAACAGCATTTTCTGAGTCGACGAACCGTTTGGTCTCTTCGCTGTCCGCGTCCTCTAACCATCGATACGGGTCTCTAATCTGACAATCATTACAACAAATCAATTACAACCCAATCCACTCAATGGCAGATTCAGACCTCAATTCCGTGAATCACTTCTTTGGTCTCATCTCTTCTGACACTCGGATACAAGAATTTCGACATTTTTCCAGTCTTTCCACTCTTTAGAGTCGATTCTAACCAATAGTTTCTCAAATAATGTTTAGACAATCGTTTGGATAATAACTGTTCAATAAATATAAGAATATTTATAAAACAATGGATAAACTGATTGATAGTCTTATCAAACAATTTAATGATAATTATTAAACAATTGTTCGAACCGTTAGAACAGTTTTAGATATCATTTAAATATCAATTCATATTAATATTCCAATTCATTCATCCATTCATACAAACTGTAACTCAATTTCTCACAAAACTAATCCCTATTTGTTCAATAGGGATGTTGTTGTACAGTATGTGTAATCTAATAAATCCAATAAACTTATAGAATAGTAACTGATATTAATATAAGGGTAAGTGTCGGCCAATTTGAAGAATACTTTATCAATAGATTAAATAATATTCGAGTCTTTTTCAAAACAGTCGAACCATTTATTTATAATTCATTTATTGATTGATTCCAATAGAGTGTGAATCGAATGAAATCAATACTAATACAGGAGTCTAGAAAGGTCTGACCGCTCAAACACTTGCACTCATTTTGAATAGTTTACTGCAAGAAATCTGAATTGATTATTGCTCTGAAGTATGTATTTCTATAATTAGTGATTATTATCAATTACCATTTTATCTTAATTGATCAAATATCAGTAACACCAAGGTGAAATCCAGAAAATGGTTTTTAGTATTCTTTATTGAGATTATTTTTCATTGCTAAGACTTCATTTATCCCTTGTGGTTTTCGCTCTAGAGCCTGATGAATTATGCCCTTTACTCAAATATAAAGCTATCCTGCGCAAAAACAGCGGTTTTAGAAAAAAATCCTGATAAAGGTATTCGATAATTTTCAACAAGGATCATTTTGAATTGCTAAAATTTTATATAACCCTAGTGGTTTTGACCATGGAGACAGTGCTAGTTTACTGCTACCGGTGCTGCACCAGTAAAAATCGCTCGGTAACAAAATTTTGTTAGTTGCTCATAAAAATAGAAATTTTCATTGAATTTTGTCATCAGGTTTAGGCTCCAGCTTCATTTGAGCGTGCCAGTCCTTTCTTGACCTGGCTGTATTATCCTTACTTTTGCTCTTCACTCTCACATTCATTATAACATTTATCAAAAAAGCTGAACCCAATCAATCAGCACAATTATTATTATTGTGTCTAGACTCTAGCATGCTACTTTGTGAACAATCAAATTCTTTTCATCCGAATAGTTTGTGAAAATAAATTGATTCTCATATCTCCCATACCTTACCTGTCCTTCGCATTAAATCATGAGTTTTTGACTTTCAATGAGTTTAATGACTTCAAAAAATTCTGATTATATTATATTTTTGCTGTTTATCTGCTTTTTATTCATATTCGCGACCAATCCTATGAGTGGGTGTCAAACGAATTAAGTTTTTAATATTGAATTTATAGAAAACAATTTCAAGGCCAACCCAGATAACAATTTGAACAGGTTCAATTTCAACTTTCCTACAGTATTATTCAAAACCTATCAGCATATGTGCAGTACTTTCTGGCTATAGCTAATTACCGTAGAATTTTATTGGTGGAGTGTTCGAGACATAGGCCCGGGTACAGTATTTGAATATGATTACTGTTCGATTTGCAATGGAAACGACACCAAATATATTCAGACCAATAACTTCTCCGATCAATCTCTTTACTTACAATGACTATAAAGAGATACTATTATAGTAAAGAGATATTTTCCATTTGCCTTTCAATCTAGCACTTTTTAATTTTGCCACCTCTTCGCGGGAGGGTTCTACACCTACCTGGGTGAACCTATAAACAGCATTTCTAAAGAAAGTGGTCATAAAGACGAACGTAATCTCAAACAGTGTAAGCATTGGACAAATTGAAAGAGCGGTCACTCTATGGAACCAAAACGGATACAAATGAACTTCTTACTTTACTTCTTAGTAAGCAATTAAATATTGCTAACCTTGCTAAATTAGTGACTTTAGACAGACTCAATCCCAGAACTTCAATGATCACTTTAAAAACTTTGGGGTCATTTTTACCCTTGAGAACGAACATTCAAAGCTTGAATCTCCTTGGACTGCATCCGACACTCTTTTTAAACCCCCTGGCTACAAATCATGCAGTGATGCAGTGAAGCAACAATTCTGAAACTTTTCCAATAAGTCTCAAACCGTTATATATTTAAAGAAAACGGCGTTAAAATAATTTTAGACCCTGAGCAGGCACTGAAACACTGATTTGCAGAGATGACTATTTCAGTCATATTTCAGTAGCATTTTGCCGGATATAGTCATCTCTACCAATCAGTTTTTTTGCGTCCCGCCCGAGGGCTTTACCCTGCATTTCAAGCCAGCAAGGGATCTCTACTTCACTCAATGGAAACATAGGAAGGACGTGGAAGGATAGGATAGGATTGGGGCGATTAGTCACGGTTTTAAGAGCACACCTGAACTCCCGAATCTGCCGGCTCGTGGCTCAACTGCAAACCACATCAATTAACAGTCCAGTCCTGTGTGGGGACAGGCGGTCGTCTTGCCCCAGCAGACCTTAGCCTCCCTTGGGCGCCCTTAGGGACAGAGACATGTATGCCTTACTGGGGTTCGAACCCGCTAACTCAGTTGGCACTTAAGCCACTGTCAGTGCATAATACCACTACTGCTGTACAACAATAGCTGAGTTCTGCCAATAAGTGTTTCGTTTGTACAGTCACTGACAGTCATAAAAGTAGATATAACGTAACATCAGCCTAAGTCTGGTAGCAATACCTTGACTGTAATCCAGGTCATTATGATTAGAAAATATTTGCTTTTATTGATTGAAAATTGAATATAGTTTTGACTGAAATGAACGAATCGATCGATAATTAAGTTTTAATAAACAATAAATTGGTTTAAAAGCAATTATAGATAGGTTTGAAAAAATTGGTCCTTAAGTCAGAACTTATTCATTAAAATGATTTTTTTTCCTAATTTTAAAATAATTTTCTTTAGTCTTAAAGCTATAGAAATGCCGACAAATATTATAAGAGAAAAAATGTCTAATTATTTATCACTTTTTGTTTGTTTATTCAGTATTTGATATAAACACCAATTTTTTCGATATTATATCAATATTTGTGACAATCGATTGGTTATTATTCCGAAAGAATTTTAATAATAATAGCTTTATATACAAAAACATATGAGAATGCAATTCAAATATTATATTATTATTTGGAGTCAACTCATTGCCCGTAACTGTTCATTGCGTACAGACGTGTCCACTCGCGAGCTGTCAATTGGATTCGACACACAATTAGTTCAATCAAAAGCATTAACTTATTCTTCAAATTATTGATTACCAGTTCTAATGGCCTCGACTTCATTGACTTTCCACTGCTCGGCCACGTCGTTGGCCAGAGGATCGTCGGGATTGGGAGCCGAGAGAAGCGCTTGAATTGATAGCAATACAGTTCGTATTTGAAGGGCTGGACTCCACTTGTCTGAACAGATTTGAGACCATTTGTAATCATTTCAATCATTAATTCAATAATAATTTTGTTGTCAAACAAACCAATATTTTAACCACAATTCAAAATATACCGGTTTTATGACAGACAGACAGACAGACCGGTTCTGTTGACTAACTTCCGAATAAAGCAGATGTCATATAAAGACATCGGAAAAGGATTAATAAAATAAAAGCTTTAAATATAAATAAATTAAAGGTTTGTCTCAAAAGTCATTGAATGACAAAAATTTTGTTTAGATTTATAACAAAGCTTTTAATGGATTAATTGGCGTAACGGGAAAGGGGGCACAGAAAGGACAGAGGGGGTCAAGGATTGAACTATCACTGAAAATGGACTGTATTGAAGCTCCGGTGCTTTTTTGGTGGCAAATGTCGGAAATGTTTAAATTATTTAAGAAATAAATGTTTAAAAAGTGTTAAATAGTCTGTTATGATAATACAATCATACGTTCCATACCCTTGAGGATGTCCAGGCAGATTCGGCCCAACTTATCGATGTTCGGGTGATATATTTTGGTCATAAACCTGACTTTGGGCGCAGACATCGGGTACTCTTCGGGCAAAAACAACTCCAGTTTGAAAACTCCGCCTTCGAATGGGGACTAAACAGAAGGACTCATACATTAGGTCTCAAACAAATAGATTGACACAAATTGCGAGTCGAGTGCCGACTCTGTGCCCACCCCTTCAGGTCCGGCGACGACAACGTGGAAATATCGGGCATTACTGTCGTTAGGAATGGCAGAAATACCGGGCACTGGCTCTGCCATCAGCCGCTGTGTCTCCTAATCATAATAGCATTCAATTGATTCAATCAATAGATGTTATG
This sequence comes from Eueremaeus valkanovi, assembly GCA_034693305.1. Classification (NCBI taxonomy): domain Eukaryota; kingdom Metazoa; phylum Arthropoda; class Arachnida; order Sarcoptiformes; family Eremaeidae; genus Eueremaeus; species Eueremaeus valkanovi. Next base: position 12,362 of record JAQIWA010002388.1, read on the forward strand.
AAATGACAAACAATTCAATTGATATGAATTGATATGATTTGAATGAATCGATCGATTGTCTCATTAATACATACTTTGATTATTCTTCGGGGAAGTCCTGCCATTGATTCCGATCCTATTCAATAGTAATTGACTTTAAATACAATTAATTAATAATTTAAAAATACGACTAAAATGTTTTGCGAATAAAATCGGATTAAATATTGATTATTAAAGAGTTATTTAAAATCAAATGACAGACAATTAAAATCCGAAATCAGTTTTCGCATCGAAACAAACAAAACCCAAATCTCTTTCAATACTCTTTCAACGCTTCAATACTTTAAGGGATTTTCAATATATTGCTAACGATTTTAGTTAACTATTAATATTTATTTCAAAAATTGATAATAATTTATGATTGGATTTAAACTAATTATTATTTCAATACAAGCTATCAGATTATGTTGAATACGATTAGATTAATATTGATTATTATGTCAGACATAATACTTGCCTTAAAAAGCGACAAAAAGTTCAATAAAGCTGGCATGGTCACATTCAATAAATCTACCCTGATTCTGATTTATTTCTAAAGGGTTTTCTAAAGTCACCTGAGTTTGTATGGGCGCGCGACTGCTTTTTAATTGTTGAATCACTCAATAAAATTAAGATCAAGTGCTCTGATTGGCTCATTTGAAATGTTAACAATTTCAACGACCGTTTCAACAATTAAAAAGCAGTCGGGCGCCCATACAAACTCACGCGACTTTAGAAAACCCTTTATTTAGACAATTTCTCGATGATTCATATTTGAATGAGCATGTTCATTTGAAAACTCAAAGGCTTATATTTACCACTAATTATATACAAATTCTATAAAATATTCGTATTTTTTCTAATTTATACATAAATATAAAAAACTTATTTTTAAAAATATGTCTGCAGTAAGGATAGGGTTTGGGTTGGGCTCACGTACCCAATGGTACGTCAAATATGCATAAAAATTTCGATATAATATTGATAATACTGATGGGTTAATAAGTTAATACAGTAGGGATGGCCACGCTCGGCAAACCTAGGGGGGTATAGGGGGAGGTAAAATGGCGGATTTTCCCCAAAATCGTGAGGAGGGGGTCAAACTCAACGGATTTGGCCCACTATTTTTCGCC
>JAQIWA010002389.1:0-13505 GCA_034693305.1 Eueremaeus valkanovi
TTGCATTTAAAATCGATTGAACTTAAGCTGAAAAATGTTAAACATTTTATCAATAGTTCTGTAAAATAGTTATGAAATTATATTCAATACTAAATTCGTATTCAATTTGTTTGTGTTATAAATAATTGCTTATAAAATGTAATTAAAATTTATATTTCAGTTATTAATCGATAGTTTTTTTTATCTCAAATGAAAACTACTTTTAAAATACATTTATAGCAGAAATCAATACAAAAAATATTATTTTTATAGCTTATACTCAAATCAATAGCTATTTTAGTGTAAAATAGATTCCAGATCTAAGCCACGTCACTATTAAAAAGTTCAAAAAATAGGGCCCGTCCGGGATTTGAACCCGGGACCTCTCGCACCCAAAGCGAGAATCATACCCCTAGACCAACGGGCCAGTTGTAATTACCTTGATCAAATTTGTGCCACAGCTATACAATACCTGAATTAAATGTAAAGCATAAATAAAAGCTTGTATTTCAGTGAATTAGCCTAGTATAGATTGATCACGCAAATGGTACCATGCTAAATTTATTAAACTTTATTCTCTCTTTCTATTAGTTCTAATGAATTAATAATTATTTTCTTTTTATACAAATATTTATTGCATTTAAAATCGATTGAACTTAAGCTGAAAACACGTTAAACATGTTATCAATAGTTTTGTTAAATAGTTATGAAATTATATTCAATACTAAATTCGTATTTAATTTGTTTGTGTTTTAAATAATTACTTATGAAATGCAATTAAAAATAATATTTCAGTTATTAATCGATAGTTTTTTTTTCTCAAATGAAAACTACTTTTAAAATACATTTATAGTAGAAATCAATACAAAAATAATTATTATTTTTATAGCTTATACTCAAATCAATAGCTATTTAAATATAAAATAAATTCCAGATCTAATCCACGTCACTATTAAAAAGTTCAAAAACTAGGGCCCGTCCGGGATTTGAACCCGGGACCTCTCGCACCCAAAGCGAGAATCATACCCCTAGACCAACGGGCCAGTTATAATTAACTAGATTAAATTGTGCCACAGCTATACAATACCTGAAATAAATATAAAGTATAAATAAAAACTTGTATTTCACTGAATATATAGTTCATTGGATATATAAAAACCTGAATGACTGCCAAACCATACAGTAGTTGAAAATAAAGCCTCAATTTTCATATCAAATAAAAAAATGCTAACAAATAGTATTTAAAGAGAAAATTATTTATTTTCATAATTAATAATAACTTTATTTTTTTTCACTCATTTATTACAAATTATTTGTTTTTAATTAAATTCGGAAAATCAACAAAAAAGAGCATATTTTTTGAAAATATAAATTAGTTCACAAAATATATTACAGTTAATAAGAAATGAAGAAGGGTCAAATACTGAAGATTAATCATCAACGTAATATAAATACAGCCATGGCCAAAACTTGTCAACGTTCTATTTATAACAAGGATCGTTATTTATGAATTAGTTAGAGTCTAACTAAAAGAATTTTATCCATGGTTGAAATAAATAGAGCCCTGTTATACTGAATTTGTATAAAGGTTAGAAACATTCGAATTTCAGAGAATTTTATCATGTTTAATCTAGCAACTATCGTAGGAAAATTAACTAGGTGCTTGAGGATAGGTAACTTTATAAGCTTATTGGTCTGAATATAATTTTATCAAGTTTAATCTAGCAAATATTACTGTTAGGAAAATTAACTAGGTGCTTTAGGATAGGTAACTCTATTTACATATTGATCTGGATATAACTATGGCTCCCCTTTTAGTTGTCGCACACTTTTGGCTATAACTGTATATTATATTCAAATAAATTAAATTAAATTTTTTTATTACACATTATTCTGAAAAATAACAAAAAGCTGTCAATCATTATATTTGTCGAAATAAACAGAAAAATCACAAAAAAACGAAAAAAAACAATTAATTATACAATGAATTAAATTAAAGAGAATTAATGTTTAATTATAATTAATACTAATTTTTTAGGCACTTATAGCGTATGTAATGACTTAAGTGTTTTGTATTTTAAACTATTTTTTTCTTCTGTTGTATTCATTCAATCAATTCATTTGAGAATCGTATTGAAAATCAATGCATATTTCGGATCAATAAATATAATAATTATTTTTGTATTTTATATTCAAAATTAAATTATTTTTTTCTGTTTTCTTATCTAAAAAACACAAAAAAAGACTATTTTTTATTCAAAACTATTTTTTTCATTTAATATAATATTTTTCTCTTCTATTTGTTTCGTTGTCTTTTGGTTCCCTCTCTTTTGACACCCGTAGCGGTCGCACCGGTAGCTTGACTTGTGTTTGGCGTCGACTTTGGCTGTTGTTGTTGTAACTGAAGCTAAAAAGAAAAAAATTAATTAAAATAATTTAAAACAAAAGTTCAGAAAAAACAGATAAAAAGTTTAGACAAAAAAAATCAAAACTTTTTTGAATATTTGTAACAAAAGTCTCATTACTTGTGAAAAAGTATTATTATTGATGAGAAACTCAGTGCCTGTGCTGTGATTTTGGCCCAAATTAAGTATAAGTCCGTCCGCTATAAGACTGTTGGCACCGGTAGATGTGCCCGAAGTGGCGTAGACTACGCCTTGCGTCGGGTTATACATCAGTGTCGGCGTCGATGTTGTCGTTATCGATGACTGGCCCGACCCTGACTGCGCCGGTAGTGTTATTTGGTTGCCGTTAGCGCACAATAAGATATTTCCTAATAATTAATAGAAAAATATTAATATTTTTTTTAACACTTTTTTTTGTTTAAATCGATTCAAAAGTCAATAAAAAAAACTTATTATTAATTGATTTCATCCAAACATACAAATCATGTCTATTCATAAAAACAGTTTTTTTTTTCTATTAATATATTTAAAACAGAAAATAAGAATATTTTTTTGTCAAATAATAACCTTCTGATCCATAAAAAGGAAAGTTTTTTCTTCCGATTGATTAGAAAATTATAATAATTTTTATTTTTATTATTCATTTTCTTTTCAATCATTTGGTTATTATTTGAATATTTTTTTTTTCTCCTATTCTTTGAATATTTTTTTTTGATTTAATCGATAAGAAAGAGTGAAATGATTTGTTTAAATTCAATGGTCAGGTATAGTACCGGCGCTTAATAGCTGTTGAGCTGATGTGTGACTCATTGTAGGCAACGATTGAATGGCATTCTGTAGTGTTGTTTGGTTTGCATTGGATTTTGTTCCCGATTTTGATCCACTAATTGTTCCGCTATTTGTCATCTGTGCCATAGATGACTGGCCAAGAGATGATGTGGCACAGGAGCTGGTCGTTGAGGACTGGGATGTGTTAGATACTGATGAGGGGTTCGATAATACTATGCAATGAATGGAAAAATAGTATAAGTTTTCAAACAAATACTCAAAAAAATATATAATTCAAATCAAAAAACATTTTTTCCCTTCAATTATATAACTCAGGCCTAAACGCACTGTCCTTTATAACTACCCGTACGTTAATACCAAGTATGTATTTATGGAAAATAAATTGATTTTTGATTTCCAAATAATACAAAAAATAGTATAAATTTTCAAATACTTATAAATATAATTCAAATCAAAAAACATTTTTTCCCTTCAATTATATGACTCCGGCCTAAACTCCCTGTACTCTATGGCTACCCATACACTAATACCAAGTATGTATTTATGAAAAATAAATTGATTTTTGATTTTCAAACAATACAAACCATTATTACAATTAGTTATTTGTGATATTAAGTGACGATTCGCTAACTTATTGCTGATTAGATTCGCTTCCGTTAAGTAATTAAGTGGTAAAGCGTTTTCCAACTGTGCATAAGTGGTGGCCATACCCGCAACCGAACTACTGGGCATATTGGCACTTATCATCCCGTTCATTAACTCGGGTGAATCGGTTCCGTTGTCTGACGACTCGCCCGACGGCTCCTGTCCTGAAGGCTCACACGATTCGTCACTCTATTGAAGGAAAAACAGAATATTTTTGGATAAAAATTCCGCAAAAATATACAAATTCTTAACGAAAAGTATTTATTCTTATTTTAGCGCTATTTTACAGAACAGTATGTTTTGGGAATTCGTCTGTATTTTTGGCAAAAGATTTTTTGATTAGACAAACATTTATTTAAGTGAAAGAAAATTTTTTCCGCTAAAATAGTTAGAAAATTATGCTTTAGTTTAGCTTTAATTCTCATTAAACATATTGTAAACAAGAGGTTCAGCAGAAAAGAAAAGTTTGGCTAAAAATATAAGCGCTTTATATCTTATTAACTAATCTAATAAACAATGGATTCTTGTTTGTAGTCTAAAAATAATATAAACCATTCGTAAGAAAAATTTATAACAATTATAACGTAAGATATGATCAGATTTTCGCAATATATTTGAAGTGAAAAACAAGAATCTTCTTAAGAATTATATAAGAATTTTAATGTAATATCGATCCGAATAATGCATTAAATCTGAATATTTTTCTCAGAATTTATATTAAAAATAAAATTCTTCTGAATTCTGTGTATATATGAAAATATTTTATGGATTTTTTGTTTGAATTATTTTTTTCGTCCAAACAATAAATATTTGAATTTTTTTCTTCTATTATATAACTATTCAATGATTTGAATATTCATTTCAAAACAATTATATAATACACAGGAAGTTCACTATAAAGAAGTAGAGAAAAAAAAAGTATTGCATTTAAATCCGTATTTAATTTCCTAATTATGCGAAAAAGTTTGTGAAATTCAAATCTAAAAACAATTTTTGTCTCTTTTTTTTATATAAAAACAATTAAAAGTTTATTTGAATTTGCATTTGAATCGGATTTCATATAAAAAAAGGAAAATAAAAAGAAATTAATATAAAAATAAACTCAAATTCAAAGACAAAACAAAAAAAAGTAATAAAAAATCTTATTATTTGAAACGCTTTTTAAAGATTAGTATAAAATAAAGCGAAAAAGAAATCTATTTTTCTTATAATTCAAATTAAAAATGATTCTCAAAAATAAACTCAATTTTAAGTGTAATATATATTTGAAAAACAGTTTTTCACTGCACTGTAAGTGAAAAATAATTTTGAAATTTCGACTACAATATTGAAAAAGAAGAGCAAATAAGAGGATATGTGTAAAGAAAATATAAAACTATTTTTAGATTTATATCCAATCATTCAAACTGTTGATTGAGGTTTAAATGTGTGCTTAAACTGAATGTTAAGAGAATTTTTCGATGTTTTTGCTTAATATAGTGAATAGTTTTGAAACTCAAAACTCAATTCAATTTAAGACTAAAAACATAATAAAAATAAATTATATTTAAAACAGAAAATAAATTCAATTATAAAGCATACGAATAGAGCGGACATTAATTTGCTTTAATTCAACTCATATTCTGTTAACGATTTGATTGAATAAAACTTTTTTATTAATCATTTTGTTTGTGCAATAAAATGGAAAAATAGCCAAAAAATATATAAATTATTTCTTAAACGAATTGACATTTTTGTGAACACATTCATAAAGAATGAAAAGATTTCATTATATTTATAACACTTACGACAAGACAGAAAAAAACAGCTCTAAAAGTGTGTCTGAATAGCGCGACAAGAATTTTATTCCGCGTATCTCATCATCAGTATTGCAAAAGCCATACAAAACAGACTATTCACTCGATTTTGTTTCCAAATTTAGATTTTTTTCTGGATCTCAAACACAACACTAAAATTAATTTGAGATGTGCAAGCTGTCCGTCATTATACCAACATAAATAATTAGCCATGTATAAGCATTAGTTAACTCGGTAATATTTGCACAAGCTTGAATATTCTTTTAATACTTTTATCAGGAAGTTTAGCATGTTACTTTAAAATTATGTGGAATGAGCAAGGTTCTAAAGTAGGTGCTCGCTAATGTGATAGCTAATTTGCATTATCCGGTCCATTTTTTCATTATTTGTCGAATACTTGCACATCTTATGGCGAAATGAGCGAAAACCTGATATCTGTTAATATAAGAGTCCCTGACTATCATTAGAAGTCTTTTATAAACAGATTTTCATCTCTTCTTAAGCGAAAACTCTTCACTAAAATCCATATTTAGAATCAAAAGCCAAAAAGTTTTGCCAAAAGTTAGTCGAATAGAGTGTTAGTAAGGAATTGAGAAAAATATTTATTCTTTCAGTTTTAGAATTTTATAATTGCATTCACTATAAGTAATAGCTAGACATTGCCAAGGTAGCCTATTGCCTAGAGTGAGCCTGGTAGATTCTTTTCATTTGGGTACTTATTAGCAGGATTAACTGCAAATTCACCAAGTTTGATTGGTAATTATATCAATTTTAGTAGGGAATCGATAGCTTGGCTACTTTTGTAAGTAAGGTATGGAAGCCCTTGATCATCCCAATAAGCAAACAAAATATTTATGTGCTTTGAAGTCAGAGAAGAGGAGTTTTGAAGAATAGTCTATATTTAACTCAATAGACATATACTGACAAAAAATCTATGAATAATAATAATAATAATAAAAATTTAAAATAAAATAAAAATAAATAAAAGCTTTAAATAATAAAAATGTTTTTTATATTTCCCATTAGTTTCCTATGGAGTCAGAGATGCAATGAATAGAAAAGATTTTTCTTTTGGTAAAAAGACTGACAAAAGATGTCTACAAAAAATTATTTAACTTTTCTATTCATTTGTATGAATATTATTCGCTATAACAGTATTGCAGAGAAAATAAGAGAATTTTTTTTATAATTTAATTGCAATTAAACGGCGCACCCATTGAGCGGACTATCGCTTGTATTACATAAAAACATAATTATAATCATTATAAGTGAGGCTTAAAAGCAGGGGGTCATCAAGCTCTATTAGAGGTCTATTGCTGAAGCAATTTTAAAATGAGTCCTGGCTATTGCCTGGCTAGTCTAAGATAGGATAAACGAGATAAAGAAAAAATGCTAACTGTTCTGCGAAAATGAATGTAATTTTCATTTCAATATTCAAACTAAATATATATTTATTTTATTACTTAATATGACTTTAATTGTCAGTAATTATATCGAAGTATAAAATATATGAATAATATTTTTAAGAATCATTTCGTGTGTTTTTATTTTGAATTTTTTTTTGTTTCTCTAATTTTAATTTTATATTTCATGTATTGATAAAAAAAGCAGAAATTATTTTATTATTGAAAAAAATGATTAAATTTTTCAATTAAAGTGATTATAAGTTTAATATTTTTTGTTTTACTGAATCCTTCGATAAGATCTCGGCTTAAAAAATGATTAATGAATATTGAAATTCATTGGGCTTTCAGTTGACTCGAGCTATAAATAACAGAATTTTCCCCAATTTTTTCCGATAAAGAATTCACTGTAAGTGTAGTCTAAATATAAGCAATTAGTGATTTAAAATTAGCCAAGTATAGACGAGTCTGCACTGTACGCTAATTAATCATGGTGCAGTTTTAATTTTAGCCCTGTTCAAACCATATTTCAACAAAAAAGAATCAATCATACAAGCTGACTCAATTATATAACAAGCAAGAATAAAATAAAATTAACTCACGGCTGATACACAAAAAAAAATAATTAAACTAGGTAAGTTTCAACGTTAAAAGCGACCTAAAATTTACCAGAGCTATTAAGGAGATCATTCCATCAACTAATTGAATTATTCTTGCATAATAAACAAGGCTATTGTACAATAAGCATGGTAATTTGTATTCAATAGGTACAGACAAGGAATCTAATGTGTGCTCAACTCTGAGTAATACATGTTATCACTATTTTTTGATGACTTCTTATCTCTTTCTATAATTTCATATACAGTTTCGAATCAAATAATTGTTTTGAATAAAAGTTTAATTATTTATTCACAAAATTATTTTAATCTCAACTCTTGTGCTAAAAGTTTATTTGATTTCAACACTGATATGAAATCATCGAAAGAGATAAGAAAGCAGTTATTACTCAGAGCTGAGCACACATTAGATGCCTTGTCTGTACGCGGGCTATCAAATACAACACTGGCTATGACCAGGATCGGTCAGGGAATTTTTTTTCATAGCCAATATAAACCAAAAGGAATGCGCTTTCAAGAACTGTTTGTGTGATTCATAGCATTGATTGGCGTTTTTCCTATGTATAGCATAAATAGAGAGAATCTGTTTATATGAATATATTTCTGTATATTGTCTTCACTTTCTTCTAATTGGTTTCGAAATTAACAAAAACTATTTGTGCTCTTCGTTCAGCACTAGGCTCTATGTTTGTGTTGGCCTTCAAAAAAAATCCAATGACAGTCTAACCTAATTATTGATAACATTATGCTTTTAAACATATAATTGTCGACAGATATTACTGTCAGTCAATGTGGAACTCAGAAACTGTATAACAGTTTTTGTTAACACAATTATAATAACAATACAATAAAGCGATAAATCATTTCATTAGATATGCTATTATTGTATAACAAAAAAAAATATATTTCGTCAAAAAAAATACCATAAAATGCATAAAAAAAACTTTACATTTCATATGCAAACAGAAAAAAACCTATTTTTTCCGTTGAAAGACAATAGAAAACAAATATTTTAGACTTAAAAATAGGAATAGATTTTTCGCAAACATTTTGTCAGAAAAAATATTTCTTTTTATTTGTATTATTTGTTTTTTTGGCTTTAACTACAAAAGCAAAAAGAAAATAATTAATCAATTAATTGGGGAGAAAAAAAATAAAACAAAAAATATTTATATAAAATAGTATTAATATTAATACTTATTATACACTTTGGCTTACGGTTAGTATCACTAGAATTATAAGTTCATTATTTAATTAGTTTTTTGTTTCGCATATTAACAAAAGTGAAGAACAAATACAACGAAAAAAATTAATTATAAATCAAAAATATTAAGTGAATAGAAAAGCAATCAAAAAGAAAAGAAAAGAAAAACTTAAGAGAAAAATATTTCACACATTTTTCACTATACAAACAGTAAGAATAATAAGATATCCAATAATATGTGTAATTATTTTTTTGTTCACTTATTCTATACATAACTTATTCTTCACTTAAATAAATGTAAAGAAAATAATAATTTATTATTTAATTTATATAATAATAATATGAATAATAATAATAATAATGTTTTTTAAGTATTATTTTTATAATGTGTTAGTTTGGCATAAAATATATGACTAATTATTATTTGAATTTTATTTTGAGAAAATATTTTTAACAATTATTGGAATTATTTTTTTTATTTTTCTTATCTATAAATCAAGAGATTCTTTAAAATCATTTTTTTTCTTATTCTTTATCTCCTTATCTGAGCTAATCATTTGTTTTTTTTATTTATTATTTGTATAATTATTCTTAAGAAACGCTTTTTTTGATTGAATGGAAAAAATAGAAAAACTTTTTTTTTGATTCACAGATAAGAAGAGTAGAGAAGAAAATAATAATTATTTTCTAATATTTAATACAATTTTTTTTGTTAGACTTTTTTTTTGTTTTGTTTAGAAAATAATATTTCGTTTTTTCTCTTCTATTTATGAATATATTATTAGACAAACAAATGGTATTAAAAATTAAGTAATAATTACTGTCCATAAATGGATAGTATTTTTTGTGTGAAATTTATGGGAAATTCTCTCAGAATTTGTTAATAATTGATATAAAATATAATTTTTTTTCCTATTCTTTGTATTCTATGCACACATTAAGTGATGAAAAAAATGTTTTTAAACATTAAGTTATTCTTTGATAAGAAGTGTTCAATAATAAGGTATTGAATGGAAATAGAAATCAATAGATATATAAGAATTGAAATATTATTCAATAATTTTCTTTTCTCTCTATAATGTCCGTCAAATTGATTGTAATTTTAAAGTCTATTAAATATAGTTTTTTTTCTATTGGATGACAGAATATAACCAAAAAATATATATTGAATTTGTTTTGTATATAAAAATCAATTCATATGCAAATCAAATATCGATTATTCAATAATAACATAATTATATCGTAATTATAGACTCCATAAATGGATTTGAATTTTAAACTTAATTTTGTATTCTATGTATTGAATGATAAAAAATTAATTTTACTCTAGATTTCTGTCCATTCATTAGACGTAAAATTAGCCTTAAATTCAAAACTAAAAAAAAAAATAATTTGAATATAAAGTCAAACAAAAATTATTTGACTTTTTAAACATAAATACAAAAACTAAACTAAAGTTTTATTTAATACTTAATTGTATTGAATGTTAAGTTATATTTCAATGGAATGAATGCCAAATAAAATCAATAATGAATTGATTGGAGATCTATATAAAAAAGCAGAGATGCGGACAATGTGTTAACACACAAAAGTCTACCTGTTCACTTATTTAAATGTAATCAAGATCATTTTACTATCCCCTGCAGAAAAAAATCCAAAATTTTTGTCAATAAAACCCTAAAATATCTCTTAGTTTTCCCTTTCCATTGAACCGAAGTATAAACTTCTGGACATCTCTGGGCATAAAATCATATGAAAAGAGATCAATGAATGCGAACAATACGAGTGCCGAACCGAACGCCTAATAAATAAAAAGCCATTTCATATCAAACCATCAAAAGTATTGATAAGAATTTCTATGCCTTTCCCCGCAAACAAACTGTGCGATTGAGAGCAGTGTTGAAAAATACAAATCAAATCCAAAAACATAAGTAAAACATAATTTTCTTTCTGCCAAACACTCAAAGCAATCGATTGTGTATTGAATATAATTATAGGATAACAGAGCGGAACAGCAAAAATGTAAATCAAAAATAAAAATCAAATTCCGATAAATAGTTTCGTCGATCGGCTTCCAGATAATGACAGCCCATATCTAACTGTGCATAAGTGAGGCTAAAAATATTTTTCTCTCTATTTTTTTCTCTAATATGAGATCTCATTACAGCCTGTGCTGAATGCGTATACATGTTATGCTTATTATATAATACACAACAAAATTCACATTCAATACTAAACTGATTAACAATAGTATTATTATTATAGCGTTTAATGCAAACGGATTGAAAATTATATACTTTTTTCTATGCCTTTGAATATATTTCTAACCATTCGTTTCGGTTATCATATTTCAAGCCAACGGAACAGTTGATGAAAACCCAAATAAACGATTAGTTATATAATAGGAATCATATGTTTTGTCAAATTTTTTTACTAAAGTCTAAATAATGTCAATCTGTTTATCAATAAATTCTTAAATACATTAAAAAAAATTACTTTTCTATCAAAAAATCATAAAAATCTAGTCTTTTATTACTAATTATTAGAGTTATCCATAATATTCTCTGCCCTAACACCAGGGATGTGCACAGGGATTGTGACCATACCTAAACTATTCAGTCGTTCAAATATTTTTTTCCCATTTGTTTGCAATATTTTTCTAATAAAAATCAACTGAACTATTGAAACGATTCATACGTTTTCACTCAACAAATATTTGCTTAACTTCTTATATATTATGTAATAATCAAATGTAAGCATAAATTGGAGAAAAATATTATTATTTTTCTTCACAATTCAAATAAAAAAAATTTTTTGACTCACATAAAAGGCTATAATAATTTATAACTTATTTTTTCCTGACTTTCTATGTATTGATAGTTATTATTCAAAAAGTTTCATAAATTCTATACAATATTCGGTTGAAATGCTATAAAAATGATATTTATTTTCGATTAAACTTTGTTTTTATTACTGATATTCTGTCGGAAAGTCTTGTTTTTCTATACTATTTAGCGGAAACTTATCGCTAGTTTTTGAATTGTGAGCACAAAAAGTAATAACATTTTTCATATCTTTTGACTTATCTATTGTCTGATCTTAAGTGCGGTTTAACTGTCGATAAACCGAAAGGGAATTGAATTTGACTTTAGTTTTGATATTAATATAAAGTAATTTAAAATTCAATTCAATTTTTGATTTAATGTTTCGATTCAACTGATTATCACTGAATCTGAAGATAATTTTTAAAATCAAAAACTGATATAAACTTTGATTACGAATAAAATTTTGGGGAAAACTGTTTCAAAACTTTTTCTTTCTTTGAATGAATGGCAAAAAAATTATTTAAATGTAATTATAAGACAAAAAAACATTTCCTCACATAATGTGTGCATATTTTCAAAGGAAAAAAATACGAATTAATACTAAAAAAAAATAATTATATATTTGTCTTATCACAGATCAGTCGTTAAGACAATGAGATATTTTTAGGGGTTATTCAAAAAACGGACTAAAACTCAAAAAAAAATTCAAGTATTGGTCGAAAAACATTCAAAAAAAAAATAAAATAATTAATTAATAAAAACATAAAAAAAACAGAAAAAATACTATTTATAGGCATCGAAAACATGCTTACGATTAACATAAAAACCAAACTAAACATAAAAAAAACTGAAAAAAAACAATAATTAATATCAAATGCAATACAAAAAAAAATAATAATATATTAATTAAATTAAATTAAAGAACAGAAAAAAATAATAATCAAAAACTTCAAACACAAAATCAATTGAACAAAAAAACAGATAAATCGCATTCAAATGGTGCAAAACGGCGGCAATCGTGTGGTAGGAGAGGAACAGTTAGCTATAAGGCCATCGGCAACGACAAACTGATCCAGGGATAGGCCAGTGTCGGCGAAGAGTGCGTGCAGACCATTATTATGGTTATTATGATTGTTATGGTTCTGATTGTGATTATTGTTTTGACTTTGAATGTGATTATTGCCACACATTGACAGACAAGACGTCGGCGAAGACATTGAAGAATGACATGACTGTGTCGGGTGTGAGTAGTAGGGGTTCGGCACACAAATGGCAACACACACATTGACAATGAAAAAAAGAAAAAACAGAAAATAATAATTATTATTTAAAAACAATTCAATTCATGCCAATCAAAAATATAATGCATTTTTAGGTTAATTTAATTTATATATAAAAACAATAATTATTATTCATTTGTAAGTTTAGGGCAAAAAAATTGTTTTAAGCCTTTATTAGACAAAGATTTTTCTATATTTTTTTTAGTAATAATTATGTTTTTTTTGGTTAACTATTATTTTCGGATTAAAAAGCGTTTGTTTTTATTTTTGTGTCTTTTTTTTTAATTAATTGATTAAAGCATTCATTTTTGATTAGCAATAGAATTATTATTATTTTTGTTTTTTGTTAATAATAATTATTATTTTGTTTAATAAGTTATTCAAAAAAGTTAACTAAAAGTTTGCGAAACACTTATAGAATATTCAATGCAAACAATGCTAAAGATTATATGGAAATAAATAGCGAATATTCTTATGCTATTCAGTAGAGATGTGCAAGCTCGGCCGAGTCAGGGGGGTATAGGTAGGGGTAAAATGGCCGACTTTTGGCTCAAAACTCAGG